>JAODAI010256282.1:0-10209 GCA_027575025.1 Scotoplanes globosa | reverse complement strand
CAGAAAAGATTATATATTGTATTATTAACGTGAATGCTTATTTATATAATAATTTATAGTCAGTAATATATAATAATGCCTTCATTAAAAGAAACATTACAAATATTATGTTATTGCACATTTTCCTACCGAAAGTTTCTTAGTAGTTTCTTAATTTTTATTATCAATGTGATTTATTATCGATTGGTGACTTTAAGACTAGTTGGTTCTGCACAAGAAAAGAAGACATTTATTATGATTTTCAACACTTAACACTTTGGGAGTTTAACGATTTTCAATGTAGTACTAAATGTTTTTTAACTCTTATCACGCCCGAACAAAAGTACACTGAGAAGCGGGAGCTCCCGCTGCGACGGCGGGACACGGGGGGCACTTTCAGGGTCTCTTCCTTGTCTCAGAAAATGTTTTAGAGAAAGTGATGGCGGTATAATAGAATCTACACAGTCCAACCTATCGTTTGAACTACAAAAAAATTGCCGCTTCTATATAGGTACTTCCTGTAATCGTTGATTGAAAATAAATTTGAAATATGATCAGTTGATCAGTGTATTTTATAAAAAAAATACTCACTTTTTGCTAGTACTCGTTTCTTATAGAAAAGTTTCTGATAAAATATAGCAGTATAATAGCAGTATAATATTCTTTCACCATGGTATCGGTATAACTATTGCTGATTGGCTGATTAAATAGACGACGATTGGCTGCTGCTCACAACAAAATGCAAATTCAAACCTGATATGCTCTATTACTGTTATTACTTTAATACTGAAAATTGTAGTTTTATGTATGGGAAGACTCTTAAAACTCAGAAAGCTTTATGCATTTTAGCCCATATATAATTTATACTGTTTGACATCCCTTGAAGGGTCGAATTAGCGAGATCTGCTATTGGTCAAACCTGTGGATATTGTGTACTATCCTGTAGGCCTAGTCATGCATCTTAAATTGTATAAATTGGGGAAACGCTCCTAATTGGATTTTCAAAATGACGGACATGATTTTAAATCAATCACATCGATGTCTACATCATTATAAAGAAGAATGTGTGAACTTCAAATGTCCAAAAATAGAAACCCTTAAAATGTAATTGAAGAGGTACAGTAATATGCCAAGTTGAATACAAATATTTCCAATGCCGCTTTCATCAACCAAATGGTGTACGAGAATTGTACGCAAAGTGAAAACAGAAATATACTGTACACCTCCACCTCGATTAAAAGGGACACAGCTTAGCATTGTCAGACCCAACCCCCTAATTGGAGCATCTTTACAAACAAAAAACATAAAGTTGTTTGAAAATTGAAATTGAAAATGATGGGACCAAGCATTTTTCTAAGATCCAATACTTTCAACAAAAGATTTCTGAAAGGGAAGGGGATACATTACCTCTCTCAACCAGAACGGTGGCATGAACAATTTTCAACATTTGTGGCCCTTGTTGAAAAATAATGTACAAGCCACTGTGTATACAAGATGCTAATTAGTCTTCTAATTCTATAATTTCTAATTATATATATAATTTACAGGTCAAAATTATCTGAACTGCACATGTCTATTGTAGACAGAAACATTAACTACAAATTGAAATGAAGTTAAATGCATCTAATTATATTGATATTCTATGCCTATTATAATATGTCTGTTAATGAGGGGGACATCCTTTTTTATTCAGTGTGTAATATCAATTAAACATGCCAGCAACACACAGCAATATTTTACAACCATACAACTAAAAATACTGCCATCTTCCATACACAACGCTGGCTATGCTACATGCATTATTTATTAACCAAATAAAAAATCCTCCATCACATATACATCAAACTACATTTACTGCGCTTTATAATCACACTTTTAGCCTGCAGCAAAATTGTCTTGGTTGTATTTTTAGATGTTTTAATATGTTCCGTGCAAAATGGTTAATTGATAAGCTGTACAGCTGTTGGCGACAAATATAAACCAACTGCTGCATACCATATGGTATGTACAGTAGACAAGAGGTGCCATCATATATATCATTCTCATACTGTACCTAAACACATGCCGTTCGACTAATTACAGGAAATAATCGTAGCGTAAAGACTGCAAAATATGTTTTACTACAGTATCTCATGAAGGGTATATTTCAATCTCAAAATACAGACAGAAAATCTTTATTTTACATTTAGGTCTTTTGAGTGCCCATATTTCTAACTGTATGTATGTGGTCTCATATACTTAATAGCAATATTGACTATAACTTGAACAGCAATTGAACTATACAATTACAAGGCCTACAAAACAAACCTACAAAATACATTTAATTTACTTTAGCATTTTGTAATAAACGAGATTATAAAAATCTATGCAAATTACACTTTTACGCAAAGGTATGAATTCCATTGGTTTTCCGCTTGACCCGACGTCATCACGCTACAATTCACAGGCATTCTGCATTATAAACAGGCCACGTTGCAATTAGAATAATTATAAAGTGGTACATAGAATAGGTGTACAAGATGTAGAGTTTTTGAAAATATAATTTGAAATGGTTGTGGCCAAAAATATAATATGATCGAGGATAATTGAGTAATATCACTGGTAATATAATGTTCCTATTAATAGAAATGAAATTGTATTGAAGGAATAACTTAAATTGTTGCTATATATAGTGGTATAATGTAGATAGTTTATAA
Source organism: Scotoplanes globosa (assembly GCA_027575025.1). Lineage (NCBI taxonomy): Eukaryota > Metazoa > Echinodermata > Holothuroidea > Elasipodida > Elpidiidae > Scotoplanes > Scotoplanes globosa. The sequence continues at coordinate 7,534 of JAODAI010256282.1, read as the reverse complement.
ATATAAAATTAGGTCTGCATATATCACTTTGTCACTAGAAAATAGAAAGTGGAGAAAAAATCTCAAAGTTTAGAAGATGGTGCAATAAATTTCAGTGCTAAAATTAACGTTAAATATATAGTCAATCAATAGATATCTAAACTCCTGTCAATATTGGAGAAGACTGGGCGGGGTAAACGGTCAGAAACTGTGAGTATTTCATAATGGCGGGAACAAAATAACACCGCATGTCAATAGCCAGCCGACGTACAAACTTTTAAATCGTTCTTAAATTAAATTTTGTAATTTAAGAACCTTTAATTGTTCGGAAGTTAGGAACGACCATTCTTCTTAAATACCTACAAAGATTAAACTAACGAAGATTCGTAAATAATCTTTGTGAAATAGGACCCGGGTTATCAGTCAGAATAAACTTAAGTTTATAGCGTTGATCTGGTTTCCTCCACCACGGAGGCCAAGTTAATACCTTTCAAATAACAGCTTTTAAAAGTAATTGATACAGTTTCAAGTTCATTTCCTTCACCATGTACAAGAGCCCTCCACCATGTGTATACTAATTACTGGCAATCAGTGATTGTATAGATCCACCAATATCATGCAAGCAAATGATACATAAACTGCACACACAGAGAACAGTGCCAAAAACCACACAGTATTGCCAAAAATAAAGCGAAATAAAACAAAATGGACATGAAAATACAACCTCATACACCAACCATCACCATAAAACGGGAGCTAGCCATTAGGAGAGCTATATATAGTGTCAGCAAGACCAAACTTAAGCAATTTTCACACATATGTCGTCTCTATCCGTGACTTATTCTAACTCTTATTACGAGGAGGGCGAGATATCCCGAATATATTTTACGGAAACCCAAACGGCGGTCAATACTGATGTTGATGTTACGTGCATATTGAAATTCTCTACAATAATTGCAGCTTACTTAATTTAACTACAGGTTTCTGTTACACGTAGGTGTGTGTGTCTGAGTGTAATAATTAGCATGAAATTGTTACATTTGGCGTTACATTCGACCTGCAATGACACAGAGCACATACCTACATTGTGTCATAAAAGTTCAAAAGCGGTCATCGGTATTCAAGAGAGCCAAGTTTCGGCATCCAGGGTCGGGCCTAGTAGTATCTTTATCCGACAGACATTAGTTCACGGTATACGACCAAACATAATTTAAACATCAATATTTTACACCAAAAATACAATTGACTGAAGAGAGAGATCATTTCTCAACGGAACATCAGCATCTAGTGTTATATTAGTTCCAGATCGCTTAACTGTATTATAAAAGTCCCGTGCAGGGTTTTAACGATACAAAAAATAAAAGGCATGACCATCAGGGATAACTCGCTACTCTTTGCGAAAAGATGGCCATATTAGGATGACTGACGTGACGGTGTAATTGAATTTACGCCTTTTGATGGTCGGTTAGCATTGTTAATTAAATTATCATTGTCTTACAACCTACATGAATACTTAGGGTTCATAACCTTTATCGAAACCACCAAGTGAGTCAATGAATTTTATGAACGATATTATAACCAGACCAAGCTCCACTATATTCTATAGTGATGAGACTTATAACATTAATTTGGTTGTCAGATTGCTTCCAGCTGCCATTGATTAAACAATATAGTTTGTGGTACCATATTCCGTACCCGCCTCCGTCATCGGGGACCAATATACATCTCTCTCGTCTTTCACGCCGTCTAAGAGATGAAATAAATCACGGAAGCTTAGAGGGAGAGCCAAAGAGAGGAGGCGCGATGCGTCCAGCGTGGGAAAATTGCTTAGCGTACGTGAGGGGAGAGAGGCACTCTATGGCCACGCTCCGGCCACAAATCATAGTGAATAAAGAGAGAGAGAAGGAGAGATACAGAGAGAGAGCGAGATGCGGCTAAATTAAAAACGACGAGATACTCACCGACGATGGTTCGCAATTCCATGCGAGGTGGCGACGTGACGGCAACGCGACATGGGAGAGAGATCGGGAAGATATATTGAAGAGAGGCGGTGTAAATTAGAGAAACGGAGGCACGGCCAAAAACGTTGCTAGATAATTAATATGTTGCACGGTATGGACTGGTACGACAACGAGGGCTCACTCTACACCCGCCATCTGGGGTCTGACTGTGCGGACGACGCACACGATTGCAGATACACACAGACACACAGAACTGATTTACACAGGTACCGGGGGACACCCTTGTTCCTAGTTGCCTTTGTTCGGGTTCACTGGACCGTAAAGTTTAATTATAATACTGTCAACACATGTATACACACCGGACTGTTTTACACAGCTACCGAGGATACCTTTGTTCTTTCCCTTTGTTCGGGCTTACTTGACCGTAAAGATTCAATTGTGATACTGTCTACAGATACACCGAGGAATGTTTTACATAGAAACCGGGTACACCTTTGTTCTTTCCCTTTGTTCAGGTTTACTGGACCGTAAAGTATACTGTCTACAGATACATACAGGACTGTTTTACACAGCTACCAGGTACACCTTTGATCTTTCCCTTTGTTCAGGTTTACTGGACCGTAAAGTATACTGTCTACAGATACATACAGGACTGTTTTACATAGCTACCGGGCCACCTTTGTTCTTTCCCTTTGTTCAGGTTTACTGGACCATAAAGTATACTGTCTACAAATACACCCAGGACTGTTTTACACAGCTACCGGGTACACCTTTGTTCTTTCCCTTTGTTCAGGTTTACTGGACCGTAAAGTATACTTTCTAAAGATACATACAGGACTGTTTTACACCTTTGTTCTTTCCCTTTGTTCAGGTTTACTGGACCGTAAAGTATACAGTCTACATACATACAGGACTGTTTTACACAGCTACCGGGTACACCCTTATACTTTCCCTTTCTGCATGTATAATGGACCATAACGTTTCAATTCAAACACTGTTTGACAAAGAAGATTCTTTAGAAAAATGACTACCCTGGAACTCTGTAATCTCTCTTGATATTGTCCTCAGCAGCTATGCAATTACCCATTACCATGGTTACCCATTACCACAGAACATCATCAATGGGTACCATATGTGTGTATGTGTGTCTGTGTGTATGCACAAACAATAATATAAATCAATAGAAGCAGCTCTCACAGTTTATACACACAATTAGCAGATAATCCATCAAAGTCAATTTGAAATTAAATAAAAACAATATATCAGGCACAACATTTCCAACCATGCTTTTGAGGTATAAATATCACATCGTCGTTATTAAGCGTAACATTCTGGTAAAGCTGAATTATGAGCGGAATAAAATTATAGATTTATTGTATATATATCCATGTAACTCCAATAGAACAAGCACAACCATCCTGTATAATATGAGTAAATTGTGTCCAGGTGTTGGTTTAATCTAGTAGCATATCCCTGGTGTAAGACTGCAAACAGGTATGCCTATGTCATGTACAGTATATATGCCTGTCAATTAACTCTCTGCGGCTTTATATCCCCATGTACATGTGGCATGCCTATATATATATATTACAGCAACACAGAGAACGAAAACAAAGCAATATTGCAGAGGAGTAAATATATGTAAATCAACAAACGGCAGCTGCGGTTGTTCTCACAGTATGATGTGTATTATTAGCACATGGTGGTTATATAACTGCTGATATAATAACTCCATACAGTGCTATGTACTGAGTGTAACAACATTTACAATAATAATCTGCCATTATCATCACAATGGTATGTTGTACAAACTGGTATTTATTAACCAACATTTAAAACAAATATCGGTAATTAACACGATCATTATCGCAATGATGGCACAATGGAGCGATCTATGTGTGTTGATTTTGAACTAATGCATAATATAATGACATATAGTATTACTGCATTTCGTACGCAACATATGGTTTACTGTGCCTGCGTTTCTTTATACTGCGATTGCGCTTAACAATGCAGAACACAAATTACACTGTACAAACTGGCCAACCAGCAACTCCAATACAAACGTGTGCAATCTTTGCACTGTATTCCCATGGCGACCATGCTTTTATCTGTTCTCTGTATACATGCAAATCAGACAGTCTGAACAAAGTAGGTTGTCTATGATGAGAATTATACCTGGCAAAACATATTATCCAGGACGATGCTATATTAACGCCAACACATTATCATCTTGCCAAAATATGAAATTAAATATACTCTCTGGCGTGCGACAGATATGGGATGCTCCAATGCATCGGCACAACGGCATACAATAATAAAACAGGATACACTCCTTCATCCTGAAAGGAGGCCAACGATGCATTGAAAATAATAGTAAATTGGACCGAACATTGTGTTATTCAACCTCAGATAATGAGATAACGATATCATATATACAGCCTCACATACATTGTTTGTGTAAGGCTGTGTGATTACCTAATTGCCAAACCGCCTTCACGTTTATGGAGCGCCAGCGCAATCACGCTCATTAAACGCTCCGGACAGGAACCGAGGAGCTCCCTCTATTACGCTCCTAAAATATATATTTTTTAAAGTTATCAAGTTTTCATGTTTTACCTTATTTTCAGACTCAGGAGGGTGTCTACTAGACCAAGTCCTAAGATGTTTTTACTTTAGAACACTTCGTTCCACATTATTATGTACATTAATAACCGACTAAACAGCATTGCTCTCCTGAATCTCTAGGAGAGCATTGTTCTCCTGGCATTTTCATACATGGAGGCCTGAACCCTGGGGGTGGTTTCCTCCCTTTTGAAACGATCAATGAAATCCTTAATTTTTAATGAAGGTTGCATGATACGTCTAATTGATTTACTGTACATACCATTTGTACTATAAAAATACATTCTCATTTCAATTAGCCTATTCATCAAAATTAAGATTTTAATCGAAAATCGTCACAAAAAGTGTGAAAATTTCCTCCAAATTTTTCCAAAGTCTTCCCCCAAAATATAACGCTGCTTAAATCGCCAATTTAGAAGTAGAGTGTACATATACATTTTTGATAGGGGGCATTAACTTATATTATTTTTCATTGTCGTATTATTTATCATTGTAACATATCTGGGGGAAGATTCTAAGGGCAGACAAATCCCTCCTCCCTTCCAGAAATGATGTGAATATTTTGATGTACATTTATAAGTTTGTGATGCAGATTTTTAGTTCCAATAAGGGAACATGCCATTGGGTTCTATATATTACTGGTATAAGGCATGCTGTTAATAGAAATTGCGGTTCTGCAAATATCTTAACTGTTTGGGATTATATGCCAAACGTAGAGTCAGTTTATAGAGATTTCAACCATGTCTAAGCACCCCCACACACAATAATAAGCCTTCAAGTTTAACCACTTTGCTCAGATAAACTGAGAAACCAATTCTCGTAAACCTTCACGAAAGAAACACATCCATGCAATTAACTTGCAATCAGAAAATATCCTGCTTTATACACAATATTGCAAATATTCTATAGTAGGCCTATTGCCTAGCTGTTACACTATTGTAATTTATGTTATATATCTACGTTCATCATATAAACAATGATAAAGTATGATAACAAGTGTTATTAATCAAAACTTTAATACTAAGATATTCCTGACATTTTCATTGCAACATACAGATTATTACATAGTTTACAATCATCACCAATGTAGTTCTATAATCATGCACATTCGAAGGAAATTGACGTAAAATGATATTGTCAAACAGCAAATTTATAGGCAACTGATACAGTTGTATACATGTTAGATAACTAACTACTGATGTGCTTGTGAGAGGATGGTGGGCACGGGGAGGGGATAATATGTAGATAGATACCCACCCATGCATGCAGTTCAACATATCAATACGTACGTCCGCATACTGGCCAAAGCAAAGTAAATAATGATTGCCCATGTACTGTAGGCCTCTACACATCTAGATGACAACATCACCAAAAGTAAAGAAACGTATATCACGTCGGAAAGTATTTGAAATTTGTGCAGATCTATGTGCAATTTAACACCATGTATGCACTCTAAAAAAGGTCTGGTGGAATTTCCCCAGGTGCGGTGTTCGTATCAGACCTACGACTTACCAGGTGACTTTTATAATGCAAATCTGGTTGATTTAACCAGGAATCTGGTTAAAATCAATCATATTTACATTATAAATTTCAACAGTATATATGTCATAGGTCTTATACGAACATTGTCATTGTTAAATTCTACCAGACAATTTTTTAGTGTATAAACAGGCATGCCAGTATATCAGCATCATTGATCAAAATAAATGTATATATCAAATATCATAATGTAAAACCATCAATCCCCAAATAGTGCGACTGTGGACTGTGTGCTGGTGATGTTCCAATTTGGTAGATGAGAGTCAACAGCACAAACTTGTGTTATCTACTTTGACAAAATGAATTGGAAGTCGCAGAAAAGTAGTAAGTGCGATAATGTGACATTCAAATACCCCACACACAATTAGCTTTGATTTGGCATATATCGCGCGTGCATATAATTGTCAATCTATCCAGCTTTATGAATGTTTGAAAGTCATATACATGTTGGAAATCTAATATTACAAGTGATAAAACGGCTTATAATGTGTGATTTTATCACGCGCTATACCGCGCTATAACTTGCACGGACATATTCCAAACCTTCATGTATGAGAATCTCAGGAGAGCTGTAAATCGAGCTCCTGGGAGATCTAAGAAGAGCAATTGGCTCTCCTGAACATTTCAAACATTTGTTCTAGTCTATATATTTAATACAATAGGTCCAAATGTAACTTAGTATATCACATTGCGATTTGAGACCAGAATTAGCATAATAACATGAGTTTTACACCCAGAAAAAAAAGGAAAACCATAAAAACTTTTAAGGAGCGCCTTGGAACGCCATCGTGCTCCTTAGAAATGAAGGTCTGGCGCGAACGTATTCGTATTATCATCTGTAACGTAATATCTCTATTTGGGACTTCCAACTCATTTCGTCAAAGCAGGTCACATTTAATAGAATTAAGTCGTTTTGTTCAATTTTAAATATGTAAATTTAATCGATTGATAGATTGATATGCTAAACGGCTCTTTTTAACAATGCAGTTTCACAAAACCGTCTTGGGAAACTTTGTATATTCGAGGACAACTGAATTGTAAACCATGCTTCATATATATATATTGCTGTATACCAAACAAGAAGGCAGAATTATACCATTATCAAAGTACCGCTATATTTTTTATATGACCCGACCTCCGGTGAAATATAGCATAAAAAGTTATAGGCTACAAGTGTCGATATACATGTATAGTCCTGACGGGGCTGCCTGCCTGGTAAATATAAGTGAATGAATGGATTCGACGGATTGGTTGGCTTTCCTTGCCAGTTTCAACGCAAGGCTATATGAGCAACCCATGCCTTTGGTATAGCAGTGCTGTGGCCGAGCGGACAAAGTTGGTACCTCTAGAAGTTATGAATCTCAGCAACTGGGAGATCCAGGGTTCGAATCCCGGGTCGGGCCTAGTAGTGTGGGTTTTTCATCCGAGAG
>JAODAI010256171.1:0-10209 GCA_027575025.1 Scotoplanes globosa | reverse complement strand
ATTATTTTAAGTGACATTCACAAGATTAGTATATATCTTAACTTCATTATTATATATTATCATATATTATGTATACTAATATACTGTAGAATATGAATTGGTAGAAATAAATGAAATTAAATGATTTTATGTCTGCCTGCAGTAGATTACAGTCATGAAATGAATATAAGTTCATATATATTATGGCATCATCAGTGAAAAGACAGGTCGAAGATGTAATTCAGTCAGGAAGGTCATTAATGTAGATGATAAATAACAGCGGTCTAATGACGCTACTCGCTGATATTCCGCCAGTGACTGGATTCCGATCCGAGAAGTTGACATAGCTAACCACACGTACTTAATCATTTCACATCGGGACCCCGGAAATGTGCCATGCGCATATGTTATGTGAACTGATGCAGTATATTACATTGACTATCAAAGGGTTAATGAATTATATGATAGCAACAACATAACGTGATTTATGTAGCAATTTGACTGAAATGCGTGCTAACACTCGCTGGCGGGATGTATCACATAATGCGACTTGCTTCAGCCACGCGGAATACCTGGTTGACCATAGGTACATTATAATGTCACCACGGGACGTCAACATCCAAAAATACAATGGCCTTCCTGGAAAGGGGTGATTAATTCAGTCGGCGATCAGGGCTGTGCGGGGTAGCCAAAACAATAGTTCGACTAATATGTGTTAACATATTGTCACTCCCTTCGTGGAGATGATACGGTGCCTTATTAAGGCAAAGGTTTATATAAGCGGTGTAGGCCTTTGTGACTGATTGCCCTTCATTATGTGAGTCTGCGGGCCGTCGGTAGACCACGATGTATACATAAAGATAACCAACAACAAAAGCGCTGGGATTCGAACCTCGTTCTCTCATGTATTGATCCCAAACCATCCATTTGAATGGTCACCATGTGTCATTGAAACCCCATTAACCTGTATTATTTATAAGATTTCTTTGTTATACAAAATCAAAGGAACAATACAGTTTAAAATAATTTTATTAAAAGCATGTGGTGTTCACATATATTTACGACTACATATTAGGTACACCATTCACAATATTAATAAATCATAAGGTTTTATATTCATATAGTGTTTTTATATTCAAGTTCAAGTTAATTATTTTCCACATTCATATGACATAGCAGTATAATCATTATAGTGTAACAAACCTTGTACAAAGCACACCCCCTTTGCCAGAAACACAATCAATATTTAATATCTAATATAGTAAGAATATACTAAACTACCGCGTCATTGGCCAACTCTCTCCACCTCCCTATATCTATGGCTATAACCCTCCAATCGCCATCTCCTACAGCCCTCCTAAAATCCCTCTCAACGCAGTCCTTCCACCTCAAACGAGGCCTCCCCGTACCCTTCTACCAACTTCATCGTGCGACAACGCCATCTTTGGAAGTCGACTTATAGTCATCTCAACCTCCCCCCTAATATCATCCAACCTTCTCCGATCCAAGCTCTTTACCCAACTATCCTTCCCATCCAATTAGTTTCACTCACTTGAAGACGCTGTTGCTGAGCACTGGACAGAGTAACAATTTCAATATAATATAAATATATAAATATCGGTATCCTATACACAGGTGTAGGCCTCTGTGACCGGTTGCCCTTCATTATGTCAGTCTGCTGCACGATATATACATAATGATAACCAACAACAAAAGCACTGGGATTTGAACCTCGTTCTCACAAGCATGGTTCCGTTGCCCTAAACATGCATTGAAGGAAAACCACCCTTTTCAATAGTCACCATGTGTCATTCAAACCCAGTTAAACTGTATTTTTTATATTTGTTTCTTTGTTGAAAAATCAAAGGTTCAACACAGTTTAAATCATTTTTATTAAGAGCATGTGGTATTTCCATATATTTACGACTATATATAAACACCATTCACAATATTGAAAATTCATAAGGTTTTAGGTTAGCATAGTGTTTTTTTATTTATTGGGATAATAATACTGTAGTACTTCATGTGTGTTCAATTTCAAGTTTACTATTTTCCACATCCATTTGACATAGCAATATAATCATATATAGTATAACAATAATGTGGAAAGAGTTATGAGGAAAGCAAAGACTTGTACAAAGCAAGACATAAATAGTTCGAATTCCAGGTCGTGTCTAGTAGTGTGTTTTTGTATCCGAGAGCAATCACGGTTTTCTGTGAGAGCGGCTTTCAATTCGAAATGAAAATATTCTAAATTTGATTTCAAATTTTAAGAATTGACTGCCACTCGACGTGAAGTTGTAATTTACACGTACTATCCGTATTCCACTTCGGTGGTCGCTTGTCGTCGTAAAATAAAGTGCCTTCCCGGCCAATATTATTATTATATACAATAAATATATAATAATAAAGAAAGAAATATCGGTATCCTACACACCCCTTATAACATACTAAGTAATATTAATATGCAGTTAAACATGATAATTATTATGGATCTTAAGAATGAATGAGTATATTAATTGCTTGTGAAAACGGTACAATTTTTTCCATGCGGCACAATAGCACAGTCCTAGAAATATTTGAAAAATTAAACTCGATGATCACTAGATTTATTACAATGCATCAATCTCGTACGCTGAAGTTCAAATGATTGTGACATTGTTACTGTCTATGGAATGACTCGACTTATAGTGATTGCAGACCTACAAAGACGTCAATCATAACTACTTAAAATTGAGGTATCTCTCTCTACCTCGTGAATCCCTAACAAGGGGTGAGGAATAATACTATAACCTTCCTCTATTAATGGGCATTGCCCTCCTATACCCCCCCCCCCAGCGTGACTAAAATCCATTTCAACACAATCCTCTCATCTAAAACGCGGCCTGCCCCTACTACCCCTTATACCAGCTCCCATGTACGCATCCTAATCAACCTCTCCGCAAGACTAGTAGTCATTCCCATAACCTCCCTTATATCAACTAGCAGTATCATCTCCACCGCTTAATCCCGCGATCCTTCTCATCCAGTTAGTTTCACACACTTGAAGAGGTTGTTGCTCATTGCTAGGCAGAATCACAGTTTCAAGCTCGTAAATACAAGCTGGGATAACACATGTTTCTAAAACTTCCCCTTTTACTTAGTTTGAAATATGCTTATCTGACATAACACTAAACACTACAACCACGTGTTCAGTGTTTGACTTCAAATGACCTTTGACCTTCACCACAATTTACACATATATTATATGCATTGGGGTCAACCTTCATACCAAGTTTGAACAATATCGTACGTAGACTTTTGGAGAAAACGTATTTACAAGCCATTTAACAGGTCATTATGTACTTTATGTGTAAGGACCATACGTCACAATAGTCTTGGCAAAAACATTTGTAAAATAATTGGCGTCCTAAATTTGAAAATTTCAAAAATCAATATATTGAGAACGGCATGTCCGATTTCACTCTAGTTTGAAGCATTTGGTAGATAATTTTCTGCTCTATAATAGCAATTAACATTGAAACAAACTTTATAATCCCTTTCAGGTGTTTATAAATTATATCTGCTATGTATCTCTTGGCCTTTCTAACTCCTTCCTAGCTGCTCTCTTTTTCTGCCCACACAAATGCCGTAATGCTAAGTCAGGTTGTACCTCCATATCTCTGATCTCTTCTATTTCTTCCATGCCTCCCTCTTCTCGTCCACCGCACTATCTACCTCCTCGGTCAACCGTATCTGCATTATCTTCCACGATCCCCAACGCTTATCCGAAGTCATTCCTCAAAATTGCTCTGCAACTCCCACAAAAGCTAACTTAAACAAACGCACTGCATTTATACACTCCCTACCTGCTATTGTAGATCACCGAAGCTATGTGCCACCCAGTCTTCATACTCTGCGGCCACACTTCTCTAAGCATATTACGAAAATCAGAGGCATTTGTTGCGTAGTAACATACTCCCCAGCAATGACATTATAATCGTTAACTCTCCACAATTTCTGCTTCATATCTACTAACAAATACATCTCAGCTCCAATATATCATTTTGTGACTGACTCTGTTTTGGAAAAAGGAACCAGCCATAGCCACGCCTTTGCGAAAACATAATTCCACCAGCTCGCTACCCTCCCTGTTTATTGCACCATCCATAATTACCCACACACTCCTCTTCACATATCCCTCTAACCCAAATATGGGCGTTATATACCCAGCCACGTACAGCATGGTACCACCCTCCACTATACCTATCATCCTCTCCAACCCACCCATAAAGGCTATATTATCCGCTTCCATCCTACCAGTTTGTGGTCCGTAGACCAACATAATACCCACCAGCTCATGTTTAAAAAAAAACATATCAAAATAAGTACCCCTTCCCACCACTCTACTGTCACTACTTCCTTACTCAACCCTTCTTAAGCTAAAATACCAACCTCATTACTCCTCCCCCTGTGTGGAACAGTTTACAGCCACCCACTAAACTCCCTTCCATTCTGTCTCATGGACACACAACATGTATAGCCTCTTTTTCGTCGATTCGTCGATCCTCCAGGGTTGTCATTATTTATCACCGCTGCCTGGACACGGGACGCAAGTCGCGCTAGCCAAATCGTGGTCGTTAGTCTTCGTATTCATAAAGGGATTGGAAGGAAATAGCCACACAGCGCTGCCCTGGCTGACCCGTATGCTCTGTTCAATTCTGAGTTTTCCTTCTCATAGATGAGTTACCAATCGGATAATGATCCCCACCAGCCCTATGCAGATATCCACACTGTGCTGCCTAGGCAATGTGTGCGGTTTTAACAACTTGTCCTTCTCATCTCCGTAATTATTTTTAAATAATGGATTTTCAACAGTGTGTGTATACTGGTCAATTCTGAAAAGTGGTTTAGATTATTACCAGTTACGTGATATCAAAGTCAGAACTGGTGAATTATTTCTAGACAAATTATACACGCGTTCACAATAAGTATTGGTACTATTCTACTAATGAGATACTACACGCATGAATACTAAAAACACCATGTTGGATTAACTTACCGACCACAGCCCCGTCTCCATGTTCAGCGTTTGAATTGGATATCTATATCCAGTCCCATATTCAACTGTCAAATATATAACGAATGAGCATGATTATACATAATTGTGAGCTGCTCTGACATAATGAGTCGGCTGCGACCAAAATAAATAGTGATATATTGTTATATTCAATTATTCCATACAATTACCTTTTATTTGATATTACATGTATATATATCATGTTTATATCCATCTTTGCCTATGTTTTAAGATAACGTGTCGGGAATGGAATATTTTTAGAGGCATCCTTATAAAGTGTGATTTACATTAGGCTACGTACTACTACGCACGTTATCGCACGCGTACGTATCCGTATTTTCACCTGTAGCTCAACATCTCTATTTGGGACTTCAACTCACTTTGTTAGAGCTGGTCACAATTGCATTATTACATTATATCATGCTTTTTGTACTGCTTGACTTGTCAGCTACCTTCGATACGATTGACCATGTGTTGCTCTCTCGATTACAATATATTGGTAGCAGTGGCTTAGCCCTGTCACGGTTCGAGTCATATCGTCGAGATAGGTCCCATGGTATAACTATTGGCGGCACACTATCCAATTCAATGTCATTGTCACACAAGGCTGAATTTTGGTATCGTTATTTTGTATTCTTTATTCCATCCCCATTGCTGATATTGCCGTAAAGATAATATTGGAGTTCACTTATATGCGGACAACACTCAATTGTTTCATTTTTGTATCCAAATTTCCAGAGTGATCAAGTGTCAGCACGAATTCGTGTTGAGGCTTGTGTTGCTGAAAATAAACAGTGGATGACTAATAGCAAATTAAAACTTAATGATAAAAAGACTGAACTGATTATGATTATACCTAAGTTTCAGCGTCATAAAGCTATGTGTAACGAAATTGACATTAGTGATTCTCTAATTTAAGACTACGTCATCTGCCCACAATCTTGGTATTGTGTTTAATAACACAATGCTAATAGGAGAGCATGCTAAGAACATATGTCAGCCTTTTTTTGTATTTATTGACTGCTGCAATTCACTTCTGTTTGGTGTTTCTGATCAACATATTATAAAGCTCCAGCGTGGGCAGAACGCGGCTTCCCGTGTTGTAATTAAAGTTAGAAAATATTAACATACAACCCCAATTATGAAACAACTTTACTGGTTACTCATTCAGGAGAGAATATTATTAACAAGAGCAACAATGGAGCAGTAGCTCATACGTATCCATCAACATTAACATAGCTATCACTTTATAGCATGGAAAGGGCTAAACTGTAATACCAATTTAATGCTCTCCTGGGGTTCTCATACGTGTCGGTCTGGAATTAACATTATTGATGATGCAATGGCAAATTATCAATAATATCAGTATAGCTTTAGTCCACAGTATGATAAGGGTTAATGAACCAATGGCAAATTATCAATAATATCAGTATAGCTTTTGTCCACAGTATGATAAGGGTTGATGAACTAATGGCAAATTATCAATAATATCAGTATAGCTTTTAGTCCACTGTATGATAAGGGTTGATAAACCAATGGCAAATTATAAATAATATCAGCATAGCTTTAGTCCATAGTATGATAAAGGTTGATAAACCAATGGCAAATTATCAATAATATCAGCATAGCTTTAGTCCACAGTATGATAAATGTTGATGAACCAATGGCAAATTATCAATAATATCAGTGTAGCTTTAGTCCACAGTTTGATAAGGGTTGATGAACCAATTTTCAAATTATCAATATTATTAGTATAGCTTTATTCCACAGTATGACAAGGGTTGATGAACCAATGGCAAATTATCAAATGGAATAAATTGTCTACCTTTACTAACATCACAGCACTGAGAAATTGGTTCATAGCAAAATAGTGTGTGATCAATATATCAGGGTGTATTTAATTAAAAACTCACAGCAGATACATACATGTAGAGTAAAATGTAATGGTAGCCTTGAAGGGCAAATTATATATTTATTATTTAAAATTAATTACAAAGCACAGTTAACGACCTTAAATGACTGTTTATCAAAAAATCCTGAGCACCCCGTAGGAAGGCATATCTGACTGTCTTTGTCACAAATTATCATAAAAATCCATCGCAATCTGTAGGAGAAGAAGCATTTTGCAGATTTTCAAAAATTACCTCAAATGAACCCTAGATGACCTTTTCCCTCAAATTTGCGAACACACCATATGTTTCAGTGCTCAATGGTCGTTGTGTCCAAGTTTCGACAAAATCTGCCAAAAACTGTACGAGAAGAAGCAATTTTAATCAATTGTTCACAGACTGACTGACAGACTGACAGACAGACAGAAATGGCCTAACAAAAGCTCAACCCAGACAAGCTGGGATGAGCTAATTATAAAACTGACACAATATATTACCCAGGCTCATCTAACAACTCAGGTTATATATATATATATATAGAGGACCATCCAAGTTTGTGCAAAGTGTGTATATCATCGATAGACAGGGTAAACATATTTTTGGATAACTTATTTGCAGACTTTCATTATGTGAATGTATAAAGAAGTTGGTTTGCGTAAAGTGTGCATGTTATCGTTAGCACGGCCATGCCGAATATATTATCCTAACACTGTTATAACACAGGGGCATATTAATGTGTAATTTTTGGCCTGTCATTAGCTTTTATTTGCTATTTGGTTTATAAGCAAGGGTTAGGATTAAGAGTTTATCTCCTGTGTTATAACATGTTGCGGTTTTAAAGCTTGTGAATGCCTAACATGAGATAAATGGTTTTGGTATGGTTGATTAGCAAGTGTACACATATATTTGTCACACCTCCATCACACTTCTTCACAAAGTAAGAATTCTTTCCTGTAATACATAGTCAATTTTCTGTCCGGGAGCTTTGGTGTTGGGGGAAATATATTATGTGTATACTTGTTACCGATAACATACACACTTTGCGCAAACCAAATTCACTGTGAGTTCAGCAATGTTCATCAAAGCTAAAAACATAACTATTTTTAAAACATTCCCGTAACAGAAATCTGCAAAATAAGTTTTCCCCCAAAAATATGTTTACACTGATATCGATGATATACACTTTGCACACACAAATCTAACGATAATGCGTGATGTGACACTTTGCACACACAAATCTAACGATAATGCGCGATGTGATACTTTGTACACACAAACCTAACGATAATGCGTGATGTGACACTTTGTACACACAAATCTAACGATAATGCGTGATGTGACACTTTGTACACACAAACCTAACGATAATGCATGATGTGACACTTTGTACACACAAATCTAACGATAATGCGCGATGTGACACTTTGTACACACAAACCTAACGATAATGCGCGATGTGACACTTTGCACACACAAATCTAACGATAATGCGCGATGTGACACTTTGTACACACAAACGTAACGATAATGTGTGGTATATGCATATAGAGGTGCATCATTAATAATTTTATCAACCTATGTGATTTGGGGGTCATACATATCCAATGATAAACCATAACAATTAATGATGCATGGTAACATCCACTTTAATCTAATTTGTACGGATAGAGTGATATTTGCTAACAGATCCTTGTCCTGTTATATTCCTAAGTAGTGGAATCAGCTTCCATCCCATATTCGACAAGCTGTGAGCATTGGTGTGTAAGAAACTGTTGAAGGTCACCTATTGCAAAAGTTATACCATACGTAGCATTGCTTTGCTTTTATACTTTTCATAGGACTGTACGAAGCACTTTAGAGCACAATCTTTATTTGATTTTGTCGCTATATAAATTCCAATGATTGATGGATTGATCACTCTATTGTGTATATTTTATGTCACTATGAGAAGAAGACAAGCTTTGAGTGATCCACAATATATGAATATAATTACTATTAGATTGATTGATTTCATAACCTCTTTTCAACAACAATGTTATACACAGTAAAACCAAAACCATTGATATATCAGATAGAAACTCTGGAGTAGATTCATTAATATGCAGATGTTTAACATTTGACCTAGAGATCCCAAGTCAGGTAACTCTAACCAAATCAAAGAGTCGCAGCAATATCATTGACAAATAGTAATATATTTGACCCATCCAGTTCACAAACAACAGACTCAATTTTAAACTCAAATCCTGTGTTGCTTGTACTCTTGGCACAACATAATTGAGTAGCCGAGATTATAACTTAAATCATGTATTGCTTGTGACAGCACAAATATATTAAGTAGCCCAGGTTATAGCCCAAATCATGCATTGCTTGTGTGACAGAACAACTAGATTAAGTAGCCCAGGTTATAGCCCAAATCCTGCGTTGCCTGCAATCAAGACACAGCGTAATTGAGTTGCCTAGATTATGACTCAAATTATGTATTGCTTGTAATGGCACAACTAAATAGAGTAGCCCATATTATAGCCCAAATCCTGTATTTCTTGTGACAGAACAACTAGATTTAGTAGCCCAGATTATAACTCAAATCATGCATTGTCTGTGACGGCACACAAGTGTAATTGCGTAGATCAGATCTATTACTCAAAATACGTGTTTCTTATGATTGTGATGGTACAGAGAGAGAGAGAGAGATAATTTCTTAATGGCACATCAGCATCGAGGCTACATGTGACCCGACACATCATAACATGTCGCAAAATATCATTCCAGGGAAATAGCGTTAGAAGAAAAATATATCTGAAATAAATGTTTCGGGTAATATCATTTTTACTTGATAAATTAAACTAAAATATAGTTTTGTTTAACTTTCTGCCAATTTTATTTCTTGGAATTATTATTTTCGGGCAAAAAGTGTCTATATAGACCATTTTTGTCTTAAAATGGTGTCACATTCTAAATGTGGTTACCATGACAACCAACAGTAAAAAATATTTCAGAAACCGTTTTGATGCTACGGCAGGCATGCTTTAATATTTTTGCTAATTTTTACGCCATTTTCAAAGGTTTAAATTGAATACAATTGCTTAAAATATGCCCAGGATATGCCTATTTCTAAAAGTGGATTTTCTCACAATAGAGTTTTTGTAGAAATTGACATTCTTATATTATACAATATATTATACCAGAGTAACATGATTTTAGTACCAATTCTAACAATGGCAGCAATTGGATGGTGTGAGGGCGATTGCTGCAAGAGTTAGGTGATTCCGGCCACCTCCGAAA
>JAODAI010255838.1:0-10210 GCA_027575025.1 Scotoplanes globosa | reverse complement strand
ACCAGACACAGTACATCTAGTTTATGATCTCCGTGCTTTCACCCGTCAGGTCAGACTTCGTGAACATTTTGGTAATTCTAAACAATTCAAACACCACCGCTACACTTATTTCCACTGTAATATCATCTAACAAGCCTGAATGGACACCCAAGTCCGGTAAAAATGAATACATACACAGTTTCGTCAATTCGGCTGGAGCGCACCTCGATCGGTTCATCGAAGATGCCGCCAAAGTCGACACATCCCATATTTACCACTTTCCCAACGAGAAGGCATACAAGGGGTGTGTGTACACGATTCTTAATAAAGTATACTACATCTCAGAGGCAGAATCTCAACTTAGAGATCACAGATTCTACACTACATTAGATCAAGATCCGGGGACGGATTACCGGTTCCATCAGGAACAGTTAATTTCTAAATTTTCTAGTGAAGTATGTAATCATGTTTAGTCTCGTATTCCTAAAAATGCCACACCCGGTGTTTTTTACACCATTCCTAAAGTCCACAAAGTGCTTAAACTCGTAGAACAAAATGCGCATCACCCTTTAAATGTTGATATTCCTAAAGTTTTACTATTTTATGCCAAAAACACATTTACTATCCTATGCCCAAAACTTTTTATACCGGGTAGACCTATTAATTATTGTATGGGGACTCTTACGTGTCAGGTTATATAGACAGTGTCCTCAACCCCGTATTCCCAAAATATACATCTTTGTACAGGATACCACCCTTTTTCGGGGAAAATTACAGGACATACAATTATTTCCTGATGATGATTTTCTGGTCACCATGGATGTTGGAGCTCTATACTCCAACATACCTCATGCTGAAGGAATTTCAGTGTGTCAGAATTTCATTCTAACCACAATGGATTTACAGATACCTTCATCAAAGACTTCAATTTCATATTGACGCGTAATAACTTTGAATTTAATAATCTACATTATCTACAAACGCACGGCACTGCCATGGGCAGTAAAATGGCGCCCAGCTATGCTATAGTATGTATGGCTGCATTGGAATAGAGGCTACTCTCAAGTATACTAATTATTGTCGATATATTGATGACATTTTTTGTATTTGGCCACATTGTGAGAATAAGCCTGTTCACGGTTAGACATGCGCATGCGCCACTTTGAGGTCATTGGGGGTTAGAAAACAATAACATTGTCTAACATTTATTGTACCCTCAATCTAGCCATTCATATTCACCCGGCAGTGTACGTGTGGTAACTATGATATCCTGTTACGCTTTATTATTGCATACCGGGCTATCGAGCCGATAGTGCTAACAGAGTTGGCCAGTACCATGCGATAGGGCATACAAAATTAAATGACTACGATGGGATTTGTCAAAATGTAAATAACAATTTGGTGTTTTTTTATTTTGTATTAGGTTCCTTCGTTTAAGACTAAGTTAGGCCTATCATTGTTTGTCACAATAAATTAAATAAAATGGCGTTATTTACATAAACGATATCTAGCTTTAACAACGTAGACCTAATCTGTAAAATTATAATTTGGATACAATTGGTTGATTTAAAATCATAAATGTGTACGACTGGAGTTCACCAGACAAGACGTAGACTAGGGCAGTTAGGCTATGGCCTAGGCTACGTACTCGTACATATGGCAGGCTAGGCCTAGCCTACATATGCCAAGCTGTAACGTTACAAAATAGGCTAGGCCTAGGCCTAGCCTACAATTTATCTTGAAGCTTAACCATCATAGCACAGTCTAGTAGCAAGCACTAAAACTACCCAAATAAATTCAAAAACAAATTAAACGGTATAGGATTAGGCCTATGCCTAGCATATAGTGATCTAGGCTGGTTTGGGTCATTTCCTGCTTTCAGTTTTAGATAGGCTGTGATGATAGTGGTAAGTGCTACGTCCCTGCACCACTACGACTAGGGCTCGATCCCCAGTTGGACGTGCAAGTGGGAGGATATGCATGGTTTTACTCTGGGCACTCCGGTTTTCTCATATATCACTTGTTCGTTCGTTGCATCACAAGGCCTTCGGGAAGATTAGCTAATGTCTAACGAAGTACATGTATACCATGCCAGGAAATGTTGAAATAAATACTTTCGAATGAACACCAGATCAGGGTAGGCTACGGGTGGTGCCATGTCCCAATATTTCCTTTAGAGGGGGATACATTATTAACGGAAGGCCTACGCAAGGTTATTAATATTATTAAGGTACTTGAATTAGGGTGTGCCAGTATGGTGTAACTATATATATCCCATCAGTGATTATACAAACAAAAAAGGAACGGCGACCATCCGATATATTTAAACTATGGGACTATATAGGAAAATGTGTAATTAAAAAAAAATGACACTGGAATCTTAGAAAGAAAAAAAAAGGGTGTCGCTTATATTAGACACAAAAATCTTAGAAAATATGTGCCATTTTAGAAAAATATATACAAAACACTTTGTGTCTTTTCGTGACTTTTTGTAACTTTACGTCACTTTTCGTCACTTTCTGTTACTTTATGTCACTTTTTGTGTCTTTCTAAAAATTATGACTTTTCTAAGATATTGCAGACTTTTTTCTAAAACGTTATCTTGTGGCTTATCGTGACTGTTTGTGTCTTTGTGACTTTTCATAACTTCGTAAATTAGTATGTCACATTTTTTATTAAACAGAACAACATTAGTATGATCAGAAAATAGTCGTGTAGAAACATCAAGTACAGCATTATTAATATAATTTACATAAATTATAAATAGAAGGAGGCATAAGACAGAACATTGTGGTACACCCGTCTGCCCGTGGTAATGTGTTGATACAGAATATACACACTATTGACAACTGTGCCTAGTTTCCTATTATGAAGGTAACTCGACAGGAGAGTATATACTTTTCCACGGAAACCATAATTTTATCATGATCAACCGTATGCTAGGCTTTTTAAAGATATAAGTACAATCCTAAAACACAGCTGGCATTATCAAGATGACCACATAATCGTATTGAACGTATCAAGAAACGCGTAACAGGTTGAATGACCAGCCCTGAAACCAAACTGATAGTCATATACAAGTTCGTTTTATCTAAATAATTTCTAAAACGGTTTTCTAAAACTCTCTCAATTTGTAAACTAATGGATCTA
This sequence comes from Scotoplanes globosa, assembly GCA_027575025.1. NCBI lineage: Eukaryota > Metazoa > Echinodermata > Holothuroidea > Elasipodida > Elpidiidae > Scotoplanes > Scotoplanes globosa. The sequence continues at coordinate 7,081 of JAODAI010255838.1, read as the reverse complement.
AAATTATCAGGAAGTTCCTATTACCTTTTTAAACACTGGACTATTTTTTGCATTAAACGTCAGGATAAATTAAACTATGTATGAATTTATTAAATATAGTTTTTTTGATTATGATAGACTGGCATTGTCTACTAAGTTTGGAACCAACGGTGGGGAAGAAATCGTTAGATGCATTAGATGTGTTATTTGAACCGAAAGTAATATGCCCATCATAATCAATATATGTAATGGTATAATTAATTTTCGATTCGTTGTTGTTGAGTAGATACTTAATAATTGACAACGTCTTTTTAGAAGACGATTGCTTATTTAAAAAATACAATCATTTTATAATGATTATAATAAGCACTTTTAATGTATTTATGGAAAATCCGACGCTTATCAGCTAATTTAGATTTCAGTGTAATAGATGGATTTGTAATGTATTTTGAAATAAAAAATAAAATCTTAAAATCTACTTTTTAATCCCAGGCGTTATCCGTGGTTTGTAGTGAAACTTAATGCTGGGGAGTTTGGACAATTAACATTATGACGTAATTTTAATATATCAATAAACATGGTATAAGCAGTATCAGTATCTGGTATATTATCAATGTCGGACATAATCAAAACATTCAGGGGATCGGATAAAATTAAAATCGGATCGGATACAAACATACTACTACTATGTAGTTACGTAACAAAATCGTCTTAGAAACAAGTTATAAATGTATCTGTTTACGACAATTCTACATCGACATCATTCTATAAATTATACTAGTGAATATCTTCGAGCAATGTCGAGTGAATATGGCTTCAAAATCTCGTACAAATTCACTTCATGGAAGATTAACAAGAAATAGTATAAATGCATGGGGTGCCAAGCCTAAATCATCAAAACCTAACCAATTGAGTTTCATAGAATCAATGGACGTTACTACAGGTAATTATCTTGCCGAAATTGTTAGTGGTGAGCTTTACAAAGCCATACATTCCGACGAGTTTTGTCACAGACTGATTAGAAATATTGTACCCGCCATTACAGAAGCTGTCAAGGACAAGGTTTGTGAGGAAATGGACCGTATTTTCCTAATTGAATTGGGAAAACAACAACAACAAATTGACCACACGATGACGGAGATTACTAAACTTAAAGGGGAACTGAATTATATTAAAGCCAGCATTGACGAACAAGAGCAATATTCAAGAAGGAACTGTTTGCGCTTACACGGAATTGCGAAAACTGATGGTGAGAATACCGACGAACTAATTGTTAGACTGGTCAGATAAAAGCTCAATGTTGACCTGTTAGCTGAAGAAATTGACAGATCTAACCGAATTACCCCCATACCTCGTCCTAACGCACAACCACAACAAGGCATACCCGCGCCATCATGGTTAAATGTACCACCTATAATGCCAGAAACCGTGTTTATCGATCCAGAATCGAGCTTAAAGGAACTCGCATTGTTGTCAATGAAGATCTAAGTCCGGCTAATATAACCAGAAACTGTTTGCGGCCGCCCGCAATCACCAACACGTTAAACGGGCATGGACGCTAGATGGAAAGATCTTTGTTGTACATGACCAGAAACGACAATTTTTCACAGCCTCGAGCATTTGTGAACTGTAAGCAAATTACTAAATGTACGCAATACAAACCACCATTGTGCATCCCCCCCACCCGGCCGTACGGGAAACCTGGAAGTGTTCACATTCTTCTGCGTAATATTATAGGCAATTCACGTCAACGGACCTGTTTTTCATCGATAAGACCTCTATTATATTATGTGAAGAACTATTTGTAACCACCCGCCGTTGTGTCTCCATCAGCCTGAAAACAATTTATGTCGCCAGTATGGAAAGATATACCGGAAACGACACATTTTCACAGCATTGAGCCATTCTGAACTATAAGTACATTACTAAATTTACGCAAAACAAACATGATGCATCCGGCCACATATGGGAAATTTAACGTCAAACTGATATGTTAATAATGGACAAAACCCCTCAGATGTTAAATGACTCCAGGTTCCAACTCTCTTCTAATCTGTGAGCAATCTCATAGACACCCGCCATTGTGTCCCCATGAGCACAAACAATGATATCACGCCACTAACTAAACCATTACGTTACACTGACACGAACGACCGCCCAGTGAAATACATTAGTCGCCGAAATTCATACTATATTTACCAATGCATCTAGCCCTATTTCGCAATATATGTCTACCTTGTGAGCAACTATGCGAAATTATCGGCAATTTTTTTCAATTCGGCCAACCATAAATTATTTATTCCTGCCCGTAACTACCATCTATTCATACTTTGTATCACAAATTTCCTTTTTTTATTTGTATGACCTTTCAAAAATAAAAAAACGGAACATGGGGTACAGTATAATGAATCTCTCAAATAATGTGAAAATTGAACGAATTTACTTTCTAAAACAATAATCAAATCAGTGGTATTCAATTGTTAGTGATCACCAGCATGTGAATGACCACTAATACTATTTGTATAATCGATGTATATAAGCTCCGGGTTACGTTTGAAAAAAGAGGGAAACTAATTGTGGAGGGCCCGCCCTGGATTTTTTAAAAGCAGGGGGTGAAATACGTTTTCCTGTCATCTGAACCAAATACTGGTCTAGTATTAATAGTATACAAATATCGGCCTGGAAAAATACTATGAGTCAGGGGTCCGACATGTCCGGACCGCCCTGGATTCGCGCCTGACGGCCTGAGTAGGCCAATTGATAAGTTTACATGTGATCGCCAGCATGCATCCACGCTCAATGGGGGAGGTTTGCCACAATCACCCACCCACACATGTAAATTGGTTAGGTGTGCAGATTGTCGTCAATTTAATGTACACACAGGAACTGCGAGTGCTATGAAGGGGGTATGGTCCTCCCGGGTATTTTTTTCAAAAGTATGGGCTGAAATGATGGCAGCTATATGACCCAAACATTATGCATTATAATAGTAATTTCAGTCTGAAATTTAGGAATATTAAAAAAAATCACCTCTGAACAGGGCGAAATCCGTACCCCCTGGCCCCCCTGGATCGCGCCTAGCCCGGGTGTCCGATCCTGATAATTTATTTTGTATAATTAATCATTCACATAGCTAAACTAATTACACAAAAATGCCGGGGTGAAAATTGAAGGCACAAGCAGCAACTATGAGTGCCAAACGCTAGATACCTGGTGGAATTGTGTGTAAACCCAGGATTTTTTTTAAAGTGATGTGCTGAAATGCGTTTGACTGGCACCTAAAAAAATATAACCATGATCGATATCGGCATATGGAAGGCGTATTAAAAATCACCAACGAGCAAGGGGGGTCCGGACCCCCGGACCCCCTGGATCCGCGCCTGCCATCCCATACAATTGGGCAAGGCACTACATTTATCTTGATTGCTTCACTTTACCCAGGTGTATAAATGAGTACTTATGAGGTAACTTGCATTACAATAGCGTTGCGCTAATCAAGTGGCTGCATGCTAAAGATTGTGATGCCTCGTTGATTCGGGTTACCAGTGACCAGGGTAATAATAATAAGCACTTCGAAGCTAAAGTTGAATTAAGCGCTATATAAATGTTATATATTATTATTATTATAACGCTTCCTGGTCTTAACAAGTCCGTCTTGACTGCTGTATAGAGCCTATATTATGTAGGCATGTCTTTGTCAGTTTGACATTTAATTAAATAATTATAAGAGGATAATTTACTATTCAATAAAACAGTCATGTTCATGCCAGACCATTGCATTGTAGGTATTGGATGTAGATTGAATGTAGACTACAGTACTGCTAGTACATTGTGATGACAAACTACTTATCCACCGCAGTATTAGCAGAAGACAAGCCTACCAGTCTGCCAGTATTATTAGACAAAGGAATCACACTCCAACTGTACACATGTAGGTCTAGAAATTAATTACACTTTATTGTCCAATCCATGAAGATGGTGCCCATTGGTGAATACAATGGAAACAAGTTGAAATTAGTAACTCCCTAATTAATGGAAAGTCTGACCTTTTGACATAGGACATTTTTTCATGGGGATACAAAATAAAACAGTCATGCCAGACCATTGCTTTGTAGGTATTGGATGTAGATTGAATGTAGGATACAGTACTCCTAGTACATTGTGATGACAAAATATTTATATCCACCGAAATTATTAGTAGAAGACAGTCTGCCAGTACAAGTATTATTAGACAATGGAATCATGCTCCCTCCATACTATTAATTGTATTTAATTGTCCAATCCATGAAGATGGCGCCCATTGGTTCAGGAATACAATGGAAACAAGTTGAAATTAGTAACTCCCTAATTAATGACAAGTCTGACCTTTTGACATAGGACATTTCTTCATGGGGATACAAAATGGCTTAATTACCACAACAAATCATACCATTTAAGTTCACCCTCACACATATGTTCAACATATAATTTTTTAGAAATTATAGTCAAAATTACTCAAATTCGATGTCACGGAGACAAAAATCATTTTTTTAAGAAAAAAAATGACTTATTAAACACCTCATTTTTTTTCTTATGGTATGTTTAACGTGTTTACAACCCCAAAATATAACCAAACAACAGCCAAATGGCTCAATGGTTCCTTGCTTTTTGGAATATCACCACTTCAATGAAAGTATAATTACCATCTATTGCATTGGACGTCACGTAACTCAAAGAATGGTTGTCCGATTTCAGCGAAAACATGACAGTAATGGTCAAAGTGCCCGAAATGCCCTCTTTTTTCCGCCAGATGTGTCTCGCGCATACAATCACATTTCTCTTGACATACCAGATGATTAAGATGCTTCCATCACGTCTTAACGCATTTTACAATTTTCAGTGACCTCTAGCTGAGTGACCTTGAACCTGCCCGGAATAACTTTGGTTTTGTAACGAAACGTCATGCTCCCACTGGTCTACCATGCACTCAAACTTGCACCACCATGGAATGAACCATCATCGAGTTATCGCTCTCCGAAGAATAGACGGTTGACGCCCCCGTAACTCGAGAACTGGATGTCCGATTTCAGCGAAAAAAGAGGTAATCACTCAGCGCACAGAGCTCTACCACATTATCACCAAAATGCCAAAATCTATGTTTTTGTTCGTAACTCCTAAACTAAGCACATATATTACATTTCAATAGGACTTCATGACCTTTTGACCTTTTAAATTGGTAACAGGGCGGTATTAAACTGAACGGGTAAATTTCAACATTTAACTTCCGCTGATTGGATTTTCTAGTTGCTATTCATAAGAATATGGGATATAATTTTCTCACCACTTCCCTGTTCCTATGTAATGCAACCTGGCATAAATTTGTCTAGATCTATTAATCAGCCTGTGAATTTGCTTCATCAAAGCTGATAGTATCATTGCAAATGGTATTAATACAGATAGGCCTACTCTGTATGTCGCATGTCATATCATATGAACCGGTTCTGCGATATATCAGTACTTTTAATTTACTAACCTCAATTATGATTGGACACTATTTGTTCACTTAGACACGCTTTAGATGTATCGTTCATGTTAGTAGCTTGGTATTCACGTTCCATATCTGTGGTTCACATATCCATATTTAAGGTTCGTGTATCCATATTTGTGGTTCACGTTCCCATATTTGTGGTTCACATACATCCATATTCATGGTTCGCATATCCATTTTATGGAACGTGAAGGCACCATGGCGTTATGTGCACGATGGCCTACCATACTCCCTCTATCCATCGCCCTGACCCTCAAACCGCCATCCCACCAGTCCTCCTAAAATACCTCTCAAACGAGGTCTCCCTCTACCCTTACCAACCTACATGTGCGACATCACCATTTCCAGGAGTCGCCCTCCATCCATACCCTCCACATGCCCAGACATAACCCACATTCCTCCAGGCCAGATCCCCTGATTGAATCATCTTTCACACCATCAGATCGCCAATCACCAGAAATCATTCCCGCAGATAAGGAAAACTACCCCTCCTGTTTAATGTCTTTGCCTGCTAGGGTTATACCAAACTCCTGATGCTGCAAGCCCATTGAAAAAAACTCTAATCCAGGCTAATACATTACCCAAGCCTCTGAAATAAATCTTTCCACTCTACCAAAATCTCCTGCAACGCCTGCTTGCTTTCCATAACTACTGCCAGATCGTCATAACAGGTTGGTAGGACGTTCTTAGTACTGACTTTCCTACTAATTATTTCCATTACCATAATGAAAAGTAGATTTGGCTTTAAGGCACTACCCTGCCTGAGCCCAATATTTACCCCAAACTCTTCGACATCATCAAACCAACCAAAACCTACCCAATATTTCTGGATATTTACTATAAAGAGTATTCTGGATATTTACTATAAAGAGTAGCCTACTAGTCTAGCGGTTGTCACTAAAAAAATATGCCCAAAATGCACGCTATATACAATCACAGGTAAGGACACCTCCCAGGTATTATGAGTGCCTATAATTATATTAACAGGTATTATTTTATTTTCAGTTGTAAAACTTTTCAATTTTCTGGAATTCTGGTATATATTTGAGACAATGTTAGATTTAAAGTGTTCTATTTATGCAATGCAGTGGTACATTTCTTGTCGTTTCAGTGGTGATGACAAGTACATTTATATTACAAATCTTGGTATAGGACTATCTAACAAAGGTGGGGGTAGTAGTGTAAGCCAAACCAAACCTCCTTGGATCTCCAGAGGTGGTGATATAGCCCAGAGATGTCGAGATAGCCCAGTGGTTAGGGCAACATGCTCATGACTGTGAGGTCGCCGGTTCAAATCACATTATTACTCAAAGAACCACCAATACAATCAGTATCCACCCTATGGAAGCTGGTTTACATTCAAATCTCAGCGCTGCTGGTGGTTATCTTGGGGGTGTCCTTGGGTAAGGCACTTTATCTTGATTGCTTCACTTTACCCAGGTGTATAAATGGGTAGGCCTACCGTACCTGTGAGGTGACGTGCATTACAATAGCGTTTCGCTAATAAAGTGGCTGTATGCTAAAGATTGTGATGCCTCGTTGATTCGGGTTACCAGTGACCAGGGTAATAATAAT
>JAODAI010255727.1:0-10212 GCA_027575025.1 Scotoplanes globosa | reverse complement strand
ATTATTGCTAAGGGTATTCTACCATGGTACAAGAATCACCGATGTCTCCGCGATGAACATTAACATCGAGAAAGCGGTCATTTGCATGCGACAGTTTTTAATCGCTGGGACGGGAATTAATAATTTCAAGTAATATTTTTTTTCGATGATAGATATCGTTCTCATGACTGTTGCATTCATGATGGAGCTTGTAATTATGGAAAGTTAAACGGATTTAGTAATTAACTTGATATATACTGTAATAATATTACCTTACCAATATTTCTACACATCTACAAAGTAATGCCTATAAATACTTTATTAACGTGACAATTTCAAGATAGTATATTTGAGTTAGTCTCAAAACGATTCACCTTGTCTTATAAATGGCAGTGAACTCCTGGCTAATATATGACATCTCATTGCGTTGGTGGTGTATACATACACACTTTTACTATAATAATATACTGTATTACATAATTCAATCCATGCAACACTAATATGCCAGGCACAATTTACATAATATGTTTCCTAGATTGCAGTCAATATGTAACATTAGTTGACGTGGAATGGGCACTCGATATAAACTGGTAGTATTAACTAAATGGAATTGATACCGGAATGAAATATTCACTCCCATTAAAACAATAGGCCATCTAGATACTTTCAGGCTGTATGAGAGTGTTGACTACAATATGGAGGTAAATCGGCACATAATGGATACTGAATTTCAGACTACACCATCAAATAAATGAAAGAAGCCTACATTTCTCAAAAAAACATAGTATAAATATATATTTCAATATGAATATATTTTTAACATATAAAAAAAGTGCCTCGCTTCAAAGTGTACTTTTCATATTGTCTCCGACCAGTGACCACAAGCCCGACAAGCATTTTGGTTATCGCTCGGTCGTTTGACAACTAGAACTGTACTCATTTCAAACATACAGAACCGTCCAAAAGGGCAAAATTTCAACTTTATTGATCATTTGTGTTGAGACATTCATAAATAATTGATTGATTCTGATTCTGATCCCTTCTCAAGGTAGAGGTTATATGAGCCATTTAATAATAATAATAATTGGCCTGGAAGGCTTATTTGATTTTGCGACGCTAAGCTTTTAAATTACAACTTCATTTATCAGTTAGAGACTTTGGGATATAATCACCATCACTCCGTATTTAAACTTCTAGGTGGCCCAAATGTTCAGGTTACCACAGATCGTGACAATTGTCCAAAATAATAATTTATGATGAGAATATAGTCATCGTTTTTATCATCAGCTTAGCGCCTACAACTAAAATAAATTATGCTCTCCGGTCATTCCTACAATATTCGATGGAAGTAGAAATATCTGGTCTCGATGTTTTCGAAAACAAATCATCGCGGAAGTCGATTGAAAAGGTAGAAATATAGATATATAAAAGTATTATCTTTATCTAGTAAATATATTAATAATGATTATTTCTGTTAATAAATGCAGCTTATTACTTCTGGATGGATTGGTAGTAGTCGCAGAGTATCTTCCACGCCTTGGGGGCCATGAAGCCGTCGGGGGGCGTTTCGCCGTCCCGGGCAAGCTTTCGCATCTTTGTCCCGGATATGAAGATGAAGTCTTCCTTCTTCTCTGGGTTGAAGAAGTCCATTGCCTTCTTCTTGTTGTTGTATGCAGCTACACGGAATGGGATAATCTCCAGCTGTGTTAGTCCTGGTGCCATTGTAAGGACCTGTCAAGACACAGAGAGAGAGATCATGTATTAACAACACATCAGCTGAATGGGATAATCTCCAGCTGTGTTAGTCCTGGTGCCATTGTAAGGACCTGTCAAGACAGACAGACAGAGAGAGAGATCATGTATTAACAACACATCAGCATCCAGGCTATAGTGACAGGTAAATAAAAGCTGACAAACTCATCATTCTCTGTGACTTCAATGCTCGAGTGGGTACCGACCATCAAACTTGGGAGAATGTTATCGGCATGAATGGTACCGGCAAATGTAACCGCAATGGTTTATTGCTGCTGCAGTTTTGCTGTGAGAATGAACTTCTCATTACTAACACGCTATTTTGTCTTCAAACTCGCAACAAGACATCGTGGATGCATCCTCGATCCAAACACTGGCACCTCATCGGTTACGTTATTGTGAGGAAAAGGGACAGACAGGATGTACGAGTGACCAAGTCTATGTGTGGTGCTGATTGTTGGACCGACCATCGACTCATCATTTCAAAGATGAAACTGCGTATTTTCCCCAAGCGCCGCCCCAGGGACGTAAAACCCAAAGCGACTGGATGTATCAAAGCTGAAGAATCCTCACACCTGCAAATCCTTTGCCCTTTGAACTTGAAAAGAGCTGCTAAAACATCCACATTACTGATCATATTGAAGGAAGCTGGTCTTCCTTTCGTGATACTCTCCATGCATCATCGCTCAAAAGCCTTGGTTGTAGAAGACGCAAACATCAAGATTGGTTCGACGAAAACAATGACGAAATTTCGAAATTTCTAGAGGAGAAACGCAGACCACATCGCGCTTACCTCGATGCCCAATGTCCGGCAAGGAAAGCCGCATTCAACAAGATCCGAAACACTATCCAACATAAACTGCGTGATATGAAAAATAATGACTTGGCTGAGCCAGAAAGCAGTCGAAATCCAACAATATGCGGACACAAACGATATGAAACGTTTTTACGACTCCATCAAGATGGTGTTACAGACTACAACCAGACAGTTCTCCCCTCTACTTAGTGCTGATGGGACATCTCTTATAACTGACAAATCACACATTCTCGTTAGACGGGCGTAACATTTCGAAGCCGTAATGAACAGGCCTTCTCATATAAATTAAGCAGCCATCAGCAGATTACCCCAAGTTGTCACTAATCAGAATATGGACAACCCAGCTGACTTACCCGAAGTTCTTAAGGCCATTAAACAACTGTCTAGCCTGGCAAAGCCCCAGGAGCTTATGCAATACCAGCTGAAATATATAAGCATGCTGGTCCACTGCTACATAATGAAACTGTCATAACTTTTGCAGAAGGTATGGATACTGGATACTGTGTCTCAAGACTTCAAAGATGCATCAATCGTCCACCTATGTAAACGCATGGGTAACAGACAAACATGTGACAACCACAGAGGGATCTCACTATCGTGTATCGCAGGAAATATATTGGCTAGAATACTCTTCAACCGTCCCAGTCAACGTCTCGAGCAAGGTCGACTACCAGAGAGTCAGTGTGGCTTCCGGAAAGAACGAGGAACAACTGATATGATTTTGGCTGCTCGTCAACTACAGGAGAAATGTCAAGAACAAAACACTGATCTTTATACTACTTTCGTTAACCTAATAAAAACCTTTGACACGGTCAGTCGTGAGGGACTTTGGAAGATCATGAGCAAGTTCGGATGCCCGGTCCTTTTCATCAACCTAGTTCGACAATTCCACGATAGCATGTAGGCTCAAGTTCTCGACGACGGTGTCTCTTCCAACCTGTTTAGAGTGACCAAAGGAGTAAAACAAGGTTGTGCTATGGCACCAACTTTGTTCAGCATGATGTTCCCGGCTATATTGACAGTTGCCTTAAGGACGCCGACCCGGAGTAGATATCAGACACAGGACTGACGGTAAGCTCTTCAACTTGCGACGTCTTCAAACCAAAACTAAGGTACATTTCGACAGACTCCGCGACTTCCTCTTCGCTGATGATTGTGCCCTCAATACTGAAAGTGCTGAAGATATGCAACACAGTATGGATCTCTTCTCCAATGCTTGTATAACTTCTGACTCACTATCAGTATTAAAAGACTGAAGTGTTGCATCAACCAGCTCCAGGGAAGCCATACCACGAACCACTCATAACCGTGAATGGGAAAAATGTGATAACATTTGACAAGTTCACCTACCTGAGAAGTACATTATCTCGCTGTGTCCATATACTGATGATGAAACAGATGCTCAAATTTCTAAGGCCAGTTCCGCTTTTGGACGTCTGCGCTCCTCGGTATGGGATCGTCCTGGCGTGAGTCTCGCAACCAAACTCAAGCTTTATACTCATTGCCTGGTGTGAGACCTGGCCGGTGTATCAAAGAAGCTCAACCGTTCCCATCTGTGTTGCCTGAGAAAGCTGCTAAGAGTAAAATGGCAGGACAAGATACCAGACACTGAAATCCTTGAGAAAACAGGCATACTAAGCATGTTCACTTTGCTTCGCAAGGCGCAACTTCGATGGGCTGGTCACGTCACAAAAATGTCTGATGAACGACTACCCAAGCGCATCTTCTTTGGTGAATTGAGAAATGGCACACTGCGCGTTGGCGGACAGAAGAAACGCTAAAAGACACTCTAAAGATATCCATGAAAGACTTTTGGCATTGACCATACTTCTTGGGAAACTGTTGCCATTAACCGTACAGCATGGCGTGGTGCGATTGGCAGAGGAGCATGGCGTGGTGCGATTGGCAGAGGAGCAAAATTGTATGAAGCTCGGCGTTTCGATGATGCAAAGACCAAACGCTCACTTCGCAAAGCCCGTAACTCCACCAGCTCTACCTCCGAACCCATCAAATCTGACATTTGGATGATGATTATGATGATGAAGATGGTCATCTTCTAGTAAGAAGGACGAACGAACAACCTTAATATTGACGCAATACCACCCGCCCCATATTGCACATGCATGCATGCAGTGTACCGCAATATTAATTAATTTACACACATGTGTAGTGGCCCAAATAACAGTGTTCATGCTAGACCATACCAACTAGACAGAAATTATGTACATGTAATAATAGGGCTATCCTAAAATTGGTTATTAGATGCAGCTAGTAGACATTGTAAAACCCAATGCAGCTTACCTTAAAATTAAAAGATACCAACTAGTATAGTGTATATTTAGAAGACAATACGTTGTCTGGTAATGGTAATTACCGATGGATAGCATGTCCCTAATAATGAATATGCCAAACTATTTATGTTGTTGTGTGTAAATGAATTCCTTGTTTCCACAATTCATAGATGGTATGTACATACACAAAGAGTACAGAATACTGTGCCATTGTACTGTATCTGCCCACTATTGACAAACAGCAAACAGAGAATTGGAATGACTGCAGGGACCTTTGTACCACATAATAGTAATATTAGTAATACAGGGTACAGTTCTCAAACATAGCTTAAATACCAAGTATAGTAAGTACTACAGTAACTACACATTCCATACATTCATGCATATTGTAGCAACATTCATGTACAAGACACTACAGGGTATATCCACCCTCATTTTGAAGGATTCTTAACATTCTTGGGTGGCAGTAAAGTATTCATTCAAAAACATGATTTGAACTGGGATATATCCATGTCTCTGATTTAAACAAATATTGTATCTACCCATTCAGTTTGAGAATGGGTGATTGGGAAGATAGTAACAAATATATTTCATACACACCCCCTGTTCAAACAAAACCAGTTATTTATGAAGCTCACTAGTGTAGCAGTGCAACCCACTCATGTAGGTCATCCTGTGTATGAATGATGGAAATACCTGGCATGTTAACCCTCTCAGTACCGGTCATTTTTCGCTATCCCCTCTTCTCAGCCCAGCCACTTTTACGGTATATCACGGAAAATTGAGGGCGTGTTTCAACTTTAATTTTTTGGGTGAAGACAACCTCTGTTGGTAAAATGTAGTACATGTGAATTGTTCAGTATTTGATTATCTTTCATTTGGTATGAAAATCAATGGAATCTGTTATATATATATTGAGTAATGATTATTTTAGGTGCAGTGATCATAAAAAAAATGAAATAGCGTATTTTTTGCATGCTATGTATATGTAAATTTCCATTACAATGTATAACAATGCCAGTTTTATATGTTCAATAACCGTATTTGTAGTCATGTTGTAAATGACAGTCATCAAGGTGTGTTGTTATCTTATAAGAACATGTTATATGTGTATGAAAATGTTTTGTAACTACCAAACAACAATAAAATGCATAATAAGAACATGATAAACATGAATAATAAAGTGGGACAAGAATGATCCAACAAGTGTCTATGTTATGATTTGTTTATGCGTAACTGCCAGTGTTTGATGCTAAACAGTTATCGTCTGATAATTATAGTTCTCATCTATACTGGAGGGGGGACTAGCCTGTAGTCGAGCAAGGTGTGGTACCGCTCGAAGCAGGTCACCGGGCACATCGCACGGTCACATTGACGACACTTGAACCTGGTCTGCACTCTATGTCCCAAAGCTGAATGGCTGCAAACAACACACTCTGGTCTTCCACTTTCGACCTTCGCCAAGAAGTGTGCCCCCTGTGTTATGCGAGCTGGGGCGTCGTCTCGAGACTTATTTACACGACAAATGCGTGGCCAGTCTTCCAGGAGTCCATCAATTACTTCAATGCGGAACTCCAAAGCGGACACTGGTTTGTTGCGGTAACTGTTATAGATGATATGGGCATTCTCTAATGCGACTTCCATCAAATGGAAAAATACCCTCTTCCACCACTTTGCAGATCGGTGTTCATGCATGTAGTACTGACACATTTGGTCTGATTTGTCCACCCCGCCCATGTTCTCGTTGTAGGCGATCACTGCTTCTGGTTTCTTTACCACCCGAAACCCCCCCTCATGTTCCCGACTCCTTAGGCGCTTTTCTGTTTCATCTGTTGTATGTATGGTTGACAACACAGACACTTGTTTTTTGTCGAACCAAAGGATGCAGAGCTGTCCATCTTTCTCAAAGTATCGTGTAGGATCCCCTTTCTTTAGTTTGTTGGTTTTGGGGTTAGCCTCGTTCGGTAGCCCAGCCGCATTGGTTCGGACAGTGCCGCAGGCACCAAAACCAAGACATGTCAACTGCTTGAAGAGGCTGGGGGATGTATAAAAGTTATCGCAAAATATCTTGTGGCCCTTGTTTTCAAGTCCCTGAACAAGCCTCAATATGACCTTCCCTGCCATGGTCAGATGGTGTTTCCCGGGGTGATTTGTTGTTGGATCGGGTGCGGGTACCACAGGGAGGGGAGGGTCCGGCAGCAGCAATTGATTATCTCGTCCGGAATACAGCTGCCACTCCCATGTGTACCCTGTCAAGCTGTCACACAGAACCCATACCTTTAGCCCCCACTTGATCGGCTTCTTTGGCATGTATTGAATGAATCCAAGTCTCCCTTTGAATCGTATCATGCTCTCATCGGGGGCCAGGTTCTCTCCACACTCGTACATCTGCCTGAATTTGGGGACGAGTAAATTGGTGAATCCTCGAACCTTACGCAATTTGTCATTGGGATCTGCTGTTGTGTTGTCGGTTATGTGGAAATACCTCAGTATTTCTTCGAATCGGTTCCTTGCCATTATCGTTGGGAAGAAGTTATTTCCGAGTATGTCCGAATTAGTCCAATATAACTTGTATGCTGGGAGATTCAACACGCCCATTGTCATAAGGCAAGCAACGAATGCCTTCATTTCATCCTCGGTTACGTCTTTGTTTCTACCCATATGTCTCCGTGGTGTATACTTGAATCTCGTGTCAGCGTATCGGTTTGTCTCAACCACCAAGTGTCGAAACACACTATCATCAAAAAATAGTTCAAAGACTTCCAGTGGGGTGTGTTGACGAAAGTCGTTGGTCGGGCCCGGTTTACCAGTAAATGGCGGAATTGTTGGCTGGTGAGCGTTGGTTTGGGACCAGCCTGCCCGATATGCTTTCTTTTCAGGTTGCCTTTGAACTGGGGCTTGATTTGCTCTGATATTTAGTTGAGGAACACCACCACCACGCATTCGTATGCCCCTCACTTGCCCTACTCCTGGACCCATCGCTGCTGCCCTTCCTATCCCTGCCGCCCCACCTATCCCTGCCGCTCGTCCCATCGCTGCCGCCCGACCCACTCCAGCACCTCTGATCACTACGCCAGTTCGCCTCACGGGCAGGCCTAGCCTAACGTTGTTATAGCCTAACAAGGGCCTAACACCAAACAGAGTTGATCCATTATCACTTGAATCCGAATCCTCTGAATTATCGCCACTTATCTGATTGTAGTTACTGTCCGAATCTTCCTCCGATTCGAAATCAGAACTGGAAAAATCACTTCCATCGTCAAGTTTTGCCATTTTTACTGGCGAATTTGTTCCCAAATGTAACGTGACTTTTCTCAATAATTTTCAATAGCAGTATAGGTGATGCAATACAACATTGGAAAGATAATTTTGTTTCCTGTACAGAAAAGGGCATTTCGAGGAAGGAGGGGGGTATACACATATGCGTTCGAGCAACTGAAATATATTTTCTCCAACTCGCCGATCGGCGAGTATGGGCTGTAGAAGAGGGATACGCAACTCGCCGATCGGCGAGTATGGGAGTGAGAGGGTTAAAGCACATTTTGGAGATTATTTGGTGATTTTTTTAATTGTCCCTTTTATTTTGTACCCGTATATATACATTGTATGTATGCATGTATGCTTTTATATTTTGAGTATTGCATTTTTAATTTAAAATAAAATAATCTAACATATTTTAACCCTCTTCAATGCCATCGTCGCATGAGTTGAAAAAACTGCCCCAGGACACAGGGTTCGAAATTAGAAGGCCAGATTTGTTGCAGGGCAACAAATTCTTGTCAAGATTAGTGTAGTTGGTTGCCCTGTGGACACCCATCTCATTTGAAATAGTGTTGTTTATGGGACCTGGTTTCCCTGTGGATAACCTTGGGATTTTTTAGTTTTGAACCCTGACTGGATGCCATGGTCGCATATAACAAGTGTACATCGCCTACTCCGTCCGAATTTGTACGTTCAGTTCATCCTCTGTGAGCTTCAACCCGGTTTCAAATGACGTATCACAAAATTTCCGAACTAATAATGCCCAACTTCAGTCTGGTTTGCATTGAGATTTTCATGTTATTCAACGTACAACAACTGGGAATTCAGTACGCGAAAAAGGTATGCCTACTATGTTAGACTTAGGCATAAACACTGAACGAACCGGCTTGAGTGATATACCTACCGATGTTGATCTCGTATTCAATATTCCATAACCTGACGACATTGTTCACTTTATCTATAACTAATTTGGTATCGGAATAAAGGTCAAAGTTTCCTAAATAACTCTTCTATACTTCATAAGTTGATCATGGCAAATATAGCTAATTGTTAAAAAGTTATAATTGCAAAGTCGTCATCACATAACAGCAGTTTAGGGTAGAAATAGGTGGCGCTCCGTACGCGCACTGCAGAAAGGTAGGCGGACTTGAAGGGGTTAAAGCACATTTTTGAGATTATTTGATACAAATTTTGATTTGTTACTTACCAGTGTTGTCACTAGGAATTGCCTGTTCAAAACTTTTTGGCGGATTTTTTTTAAATCAGGGGGGATTTTTAGCAAAAAATGTGATTCTCAAGGAATATACTTAAAAGGGGTTTATTGTATAAAACAGGACATTATATGATGCTGTGAAGCATTATCATTATGCAACATTATTTGTATTGATATGACACCAAAAAGTTACCATAAAAGATAATATGATGTATTTTGATATCTAGGCCTACCGAAAGCTACAATTTCATCTGTATTGTTACCTGACACTACAAAGATATCAATTAGTGGAAAGTATTTCTTGGTAAATGAGATTTTGTTATATTCTGATTTTATAGTTCATTTCAATATCTTCAAAATGATAAAGAATTTGTTATGGATCTGGATAAGACTGTGCTGATGACTGGTAGTAGTATACTGTATGTAGGATATGAAGTAGCATATTTTTACAATTCTTATGGTGATTCCTACCCCCCTCCCCCCCCCCTTCCGCACCCATCCTCCATTTTTTTAGATGAGCCTCAATTTTACTCTCCTGAACAATTTTAGGTGTGTCATGGAGGTTGGAGCGCGATCGCGCCGTCGCTTGTTATAAATGACTATCAATGCGGCGCTCGTTATAAATGATTGTCTATGAGTGTTTTGATACTATGATTTAAATGTGCAACAAACCCTGTTAAAGTCAATAATTAGTCATTTGACTTAACCAACGATATGTCTACAACACATATAAATAATAATAATAATAATGATGATTTATATAGCGCTTTTCCTGCATAGGACCAAAAGTTACAGCGCTTCACAGCGATTTTGAATGTACATATGTACATAAACAGTGTTAATGAAAATTAAAATGTATTAATCATAATGAAGTGTGAAAAGATGGGTCTTAAGAGCCT
>JAODAI010255616.1:0-10213 GCA_027575025.1 Scotoplanes globosa | reverse complement strand
TTGTAGATACAAATATGCTCTATCAAGACAATATCCTCACTACTATAAGTATAATGCAGGGTTTATTTTTCCTTTAACTTGTACGACATACGTAAACTATGCATATTTCTGAATCTTTTTGTCAAACAATTTTTTTTATCTGGTGTAGAGAATACAACAACTATGTGTGAAATATAGAGTTTATATAACCTGCATATGGCAGACATACACTGATCGGCCAATATTTATTAACTTGTTTCTCGAACAAATAATGTTACATACCGCTGGTGAGGAGAACAATTAGCATAAAGCATCAGACTCAAAAGTTCAAGGCAACTATGCATTGACGTAGATATATAATTGACAGATCGTGATTTGTCACTTATGATTATTTATAATTATATTCAATTTAATTGATAAGTTCTCTAATCAGGCACGCTCACCAATCAACCATGCGTATTTTGTTTCTAATAAGCAGTGCTGGAGAATCCTATATTGCTACATTATATGATATTAGCCAGTTTATATAACATATATACCTATGACAAAAGTATAACAATGCCTTATTTTTCGAACGAGTAATTTATTATTACCGCTGGTGAAGACTCAATTGGGCAACTATACGTTCAACATATTGTCACGCATAATTATTCACGTATACTGACATATACATATTATCTAGACAGGACAACCAACATACTAATATATCCTACTGTATATTTTGATGATATGTTCTAAATCACCCTACATATAAACTAATTATAGACTCACGCATAATGACTATAATATTTAGTATCCCCGATTAAAGCACGATAGGATGGGTGAATGCACTTTATATTAAAGACAACTCGACATGTCTGCCTGGCATTCAATTATTATATACGCTGACCTGAACCTAGTTACGTATGTTTGGATATATCCACGATAAATCGATGGGGGTCTCTATAATTATGTGACCATTCTTTCAAAATGTAAGACAATCTCCATCTTCTATTTACTTGGGTAACTCGACATGGCCTATATACTGACCATCGTAATTTTAATATACGCCTGCATGTGGCTATAGTTAACCCATCACGATTTATTATACACATCAAAATAATGACCAGGATAAATTGTTAGGCAAACATCAAGAAATAAATACAACTGTCGGATTTCGAGAAGAATACGATTATACTGCAAGTTCGATTTCATAGTAGGCCTATGGGTTGCTGCGCTGGGATGCTGAAATACCGCGGTAACTATATATTTTAACATGTAAACTACACAGGCTATATGTGTATTATATTTGTGTATGTGTATTATATTTAGTTAGTTATTATTACAGAGAAGGTGATATTGTGTATTATATTTAGTTATTCATGATTATTACAGAGAAGGTGATAAGTGGGAGCGTGTGGTGGGCTAGGCACGTAGAACGTATGGATGAAGGGTAACTCACGAAAATGGCGATGTCACATGTAGAGGTTGGTAGAAGGGGCAGGGGTGACCTTGTTTGAGATGGAAGGACTGTGTGGAGAGGGATCTTAGGAGGGCTACATGGATGTGATGAAGACTGGAGGGTCATGGCTACGGATATAGGGAGGTGGGTAGCTTTGACCAATGATATAGCTGTCAGTTGGTATTTTCTTCCGCACTCCTTGTTAAGGATTCATGAGGCAGATAGAGAGATTTGTGCAAACATACTGTTTGCCGAGATCGTCTTGAAGATCTGATAATACTCCTCCAGGAGGTTACATGTAATGTAATGAATATCATTACCTGTATTATATGGATATACCTGTTTGTAAATGTAATCGAGGTGTCATTCGTGTTTAACTACATATAACATTTCCAGAAGGTACTATTGTGTAACTATATTTGTTTTCTGATAATCATTGTATATACTTTCCCTGTTAGAGATTAGCTTGTGAAAATCCGATATGATATATCGCGATGGATTAATAAACTTGTTTTGTATCAAGTACATGTTACATGTAATATGGACATAGTCTATACCATATTAAGTTATACAGTAATAAATCATAAGTGACACTTACATATATATAATTGCTTCCTTATTTCATGATATTATATTCTGTCTCTCGTCAGGATTCCCTGTTTGGAATCATCGAGGAATTATGTACAGTGGCTATGCCTATCGATTCAGATTTTTTTTCTCGGAAATTAAGGTCCAACTCAAGAGGGGGAAATTGTTTATGCTGTTTTGGATTTTTACGGTTTGTAGGCTATGTGATGTATCAGATATTGTTTATCGAGGTGTTGTATGGATTTTTTAAGGTGTTGGGGAAACTTCTATATTGTTTGGTCTAAATATAATTTTCAACTTGTTTGATGATGATTTAACGTACACCTATGATATATCAAATTCCCCCAACGATTTCGATGTGAATCCTACACGGGGTGGATGTAACCCCACCCCTCCCCGGAATCACATCTGTTATAATCATGGATAAAAAGCTTGACATGGCAGAGAGCTCTTTCAAATTAAAAGTACCTGGAATTATTTATATTAATTGCGGTACATATTTCGATGATTCCTGGTTTGCGTGTCTGTTGGATAACTTGAATATAGTGCTTAGGAGGTTGGTGTCCGCATTTGCGTAATTATTCAGTAATTGTTCTGGTACAGTTGCAATACCGTTTTGAGTATCTGTGTCATGGTGATCTGTTTCGAAAGGTGATGTATAGTTCAGCTGGAGTAGCCACCAGGTTGTTTATAATTTTATGTAACAAAGTTAGTCGTTACATTGATATGACGATTGCGACCAACAAGGGCGAACAGCCAAGTGATTTTATGGGCTTTGAAACACTTGATTCCATATACTGTAGACATTAAAATAAATTTGTCGGCTCTAATTTAAATCGATTGTCACTAATTTATTTTTTATCACTTTCCAAGTATATGTCCCCGACTGTTGTTGTGCATTCAAGCTTTGTTCTAACACGGCATATATATGCGGTTTCTTTTAGTTTTTTTAACAAAAATATGGATAGTATGGAAAAATACCAGAGTGGAATTTTCTTTATTGTCTATATATTTTGTTTACTGGGGGAAACATTTTAGTTTATTATTGAAAACTAAACCTAGGTGTAAGGATTTAGGAAACTTAATTGCTTAAAGATACTTTAGTATTATCTAGGGAGTAATCTTTATAAAAAATAATGGGATTGCGACTCCCGTGTGTGCGGAGGATATAATAATTATGCAGTGAAGTTAATGTCCGACCTTTAGCCCACATTGCAATGGGTTTTAGGTTGCATAAACATATAACCGATGATGGGTAAATGTTAGAAAGCGGTCTTCCACAATTCGTGTATAATGATATATGTTAACGATATAACTGAGATTGATATTGTATTATCATAGTAGGTCACTTTACATAATAGTGCTTGGTGTGAATCATATAAATGTTTCTTTGATATAATTATTCCGCTGGAAGCAATAATGGATTAATTTCGCAAAGTCAAAATACGTTTCCAATTATAAAGATGCAAATCAATTCGAATCTTATGAGAGTGAAACACTTGAAAAACGTCGATATTAATAATCAATTGTATTACAGGCCAATGAACAATTTATGTAAGGAATCAATCCTATTTTTATATTTAAACGTAATTGCACACTATGCATTCTGTGTAGAATAATATGTATATGAGAAGTCATTATTGAATTAAGAAGACAGAGCCTCTGTGACTGATGAAATATGTGAGATTGTATTTTTATTTTATTTATTTCTACCACAGCGGGTACAAAACAATGTATTTATTAATTTAAGGTAATGTTGTAGTTAAGGTGCCAATATACCGTAACATAAAAACGGTATGACATAATACATTTGTATGAAGTTAGGTAGTGGGAACAGAAAATAATCATAGCTTTTCTCACTTGGCTTCCGTAAAGAGTCTATTACTATTTATATCAATTTAATTGATTATTATGAAAACAATTGTAAACAAGTAATAACTAAAGACAGAATGTTGTCCAACTAGAAAAAAAAACGAGGAAAACCACGATAAATTCATTTCAAAGTGTTGCTTTATGTGTTTCTTTTTTCAGATAACGTTTAAAAGCACGCTTAAATGAATGCAATGAACAATTACATGGATCACATAATTGAAGGCGACTGTTTCAGAAGACCGTTCCTGGATTAACACAATTGGTTGATAATGATTTCTGTCCATTTTGAACGACGTGGTCCGCTTGCAGTGCAACTACGTCAGGTCGGGCATTATATGTCGACATTAAGATATGAGAGGTTTTCTTTCAAATCGGATCAATTATGAAGGGGAATGAATATGGGAAACACCCGTTAAAAATGTTCGGCAACTTAGAAAGTTAATAATTTCTTGATTTCATAATGAAATAAAGCGAATGGCCCTCTCTTTATTTTACATTATGTTTCAACATGATCGACCGAGGGCCAACATAATACAGGAACTACATTAGTGCAACACAATGTTTAGACTAACCAGTGCTGTAGCCAAGCGGTTAAGGTTAGTGGCTTTGGAAGCGACGAAGCTCAGCATTGAGAGACCTGGAGTTCGAATCCCAGATCAGGTCTAGTTGCGTGGGTTTTTATCCGAGAGCAATCACGGTTTTCCCATACGAACGGCTTTCAATTCGAATGAAAACAATCAAAAGTTTACTTCAAATTTTAAGTATAGACTGTGACTCGACGAAGTTGTAATCATATAAATATAATTATACTTATTCCACTTTGGTGGTCGCTTATCGGCGTAAAATAGAATACCTTCCAGGCCGGTATTACTATAAATGCTGGTGTCTCATACGTTTATATCACGAGTGGGCTATAAGGAAAGGCCTTTTTAGATGATCCCATGCGTGAAAGTTGCACATTAGCGAGAATCGCCGTGGGAAATAAGTAGGGAAATAAGAGGGTATAAGGGGTGAGTAGAGACAAAAACAAAATTTGATGATAAACCAGATTTTACTGAGCAATATATACTGATATCAACTGAGCACGTAGTTTTAGTGTTTGACCTCAAATGACCTTTGACCTCCACCAAAAATAACAGAAGTCTTGTATGTATTAAGGTCAACCTTCATACCAAATTTGAATATTATCGGACTTTAACTTTTCGAGAAAACGTACTTACAAGCCATTTATCAGGCTATGTATGTACTTTAGTTGTAAGGACCATATGTCACAATATTCTTGATAAAGACGTTTGTAAAATAAGTGGCCTTCGAAAATTAAACATCAATATATTGATAATGGAATGGCCGATTTAACTCTAGTTTAAAGTATTTTGAAAATTGTCTGTCCTATAATATCAAGTAACATTATTTTTATACTGTCTAATTGCTCTTTAAACTTGAAATACAGGGGAAATAAGGTGAAGTAAGCAACTCCATATTCCACATTTTTACAAAGGGATAATTTCCCCTTCTCACTGGCTATACGCTACTGTACGATCCGACAAATTGAACTCAACTAATTAACCAATCGGCCTACCTGAACTCTTTATTATTCAAAGTACACATGATATATATATATATATATATATATATAATCACACACACAAGTACAGTGCATATCCCGTTCAAAATAAATCCCACTGTTACTCCATATGTCAACGCATATATAAGCATATATATGTACATTCCCTAGCAATTTGATTAACATAATAAACGCCGTCTGTAATACGATTCAAACTTAGTTAACCAAATTCACAACAATTACGTTTCGTATATTATTTATTTGAATATTAATAATTGCCCCTAAAGCGACTATGCTGAGGATTAAAAGACGTATCCGTGGTTTTCGATCCTCGACATAAATCGTATCCTTAAGGCCCGTTTGATTGAGGAAATATTGCAATTCATTTCAGCATATCTTGATAGCATATTGAAGCCAGTTTGGTAACATTTTGATATGAGAAGTTAATCCAGGAATAGCCGATCATGCGTCTAATTGCTGCGGGTGAACGGAGAGAGGTCAAATATTTTGAGAAACTATCCAGAGAAATCAATTGGAAAAATATAGGAAATAGCATAAAAGTGTAAACGTAATAAATAAAGTGACGAACTGCACTCTTCGATATTTTATATATTTTGAGTAAAGCCCAGCTGCGCTTGCAGGCCTAGATTAAGTTTTTCAAACTATAAATTAATTTTGAAATAAATAATTAATTTGTCCCTGCACACATGCAGTTCATGCTGAAAATCAATTGGAATGGTATGGGAAACATTATAACTTAGATGTAATAAGTAACGTAAGGAATATCAAGTTTCGATTTAAAGACATGTTGAGGATAGCTTACAGGTTAATTTATTTAAATTATTTATTACTATGAGTAATAATTCATTTGGTAGGAAATTGGATATACATAATTAAGCACCTCAGCAACATCAGCAGCACACATTATAAATGTAGAATCAGTATGTTGAACTCCATATGAGTACGAGGAAGCTTCTCTAACATAGTATAGTGGTAAAGTTTGAGTAATGCAAATTAAAATTAATTCGCTATAACAGTTTTGTCAGTGATCATTGTACCCTCGACATTAAAATCTTTACCGTAAGCAACATTTTCATTTTGCCAAGAATTGTATTTAATAGTGCACCACAGATCTTTACTGTTACCTTTATTTTTATCAATAAGATTTCCATAATATTTTTTTTGCATTTTGAATCACTGTATGTACATTGTACTGAGTTGGTATATCCTCCATTTATCCTACAAATAAAACCCAGGGAACGTCCAAATCGGATGACCATGCCTACAACTAGAGGTTTCATTCCGGGCACTCCGGTTTTCCCCTCTATATCCAGGCTTGTCCGTTTGTTACATGTATATTAGCCAATGACCAACGAATTTACCCTGCCATGTTAAAAGCTATGAATATTGAAATGGTACACCGAGAGTATTATCAAAAGTGGTACACATCAGTTGTAAACAATGGGTATGGGTGGCTCATCCTGTCATATAACATGATCGTTGATTCATTTATCATTTTTTTATCATAGCTACGTAAAATCATTGCTTTGGTCAGCTTATTTATATCAATATATTTATTCGGGAGCCACGATTTAAGAAATGCAATTATCTCTTATTTACAGTAATAACCCTCCCCTATTTTAAGATAATCCATGATTTCACCCTACACTTTTGGAGAGATACATACCACTGTAGCTTCGACGGAAAACTTGGTCTCGATCTTACAGCGTCCGCAAACAGGAATGTTAATATAATTTATGGTAGACAAGGAAGAACCAGCAAGGACACAGCCCTCATAACATGATCCTCAACCGACATCACCCAGTGGACGTCCTAAACCCGTCCACAGTCACAAAATATACATCAAGACCTAATGAAGGCATTGACACTACACATGCGAACCAACAACTATGGCAAGCCATTTCACACAGACTTGTATAACCCGTCAATCGTGGACCCCGTCTTGGGTCTGCGTCCACACCATCAAACCGTGGACAGGTAGGTATGAATCTTTACCGGTCAACGTGGACATTATAATACACAAAATAGACAAAATACCTACTAACCGTGGACCTCGGATACACCACCACCGATAGGTCCACGTTTTAAACATTTGTTTAAATGCTTTTAAAGGCATCTACGAACATGGTGGCATGGGTATAGGAAAAACGAGGACGTCCTGGTTTGGCGGGGTATCCACGTTTCGAATGTGCATAACTGATGTGTGTCCTCGTTTGGAGGTCTTCATAAACGCATGCACCTTCGCAACCAGCTAGAGGGAATGAGCCGGAGGAGTCTGAGGGATGAAAATGTGTATGTGCTAAAAAATGGCATAAAAAAGTCGGAGAAAATAAGTCAGTGGTTTATCAGTAGTTTATAAGATTGTGGTTTATTCACGTTTTTTTCATTTCATAGTTTTTTCATTTCATTTCATAGTTTGGCGCCAATGTTCAATGGCGCCAATGTTCTCGCCAACGGTGGAGACATAGTTTTCCGGAAAAGGGGCCGACGTTCCCCGACGGAAGGAAGGCTCTTTCTATTTCCCCCTATAAATGGCATACAGTATACTAAAACTATCCTTTAGTAAAAGGAAAATATCACAAATTTAAGCACTATTTCAGACTCCGCCGGGGAAAATTTCCCTCTGTCTGGGAAGAAATCACACTGTCAGTGAGGTCTAGCGCCCGTCGAGGAATCTTGTTCAATTCGCTGGAGAAATTATTGTATCAATACATCTCAGCTTATTGTTTCCATAGTGTATTCTAAAAAATACATGTTTAAAATTACCCGACGGATTCAATATTTCTTCCCCGAGCGGTGGGGGGAAGTGCTCTCCGACGTGGCGACTTGGTGCCAGCTCCCGCTGACGGCGCCGTTGCTTCTCGCTTGATATTCAACATATGAGTGTGGAGCATGGTTAACAATCCAATGATAATCGACTAGGAAAAAATCGAGGATTGGCGCTATTAAACCGTAAGATTACAAACGAGCCGATAAACACAATCAAACAACTAAGTACCACACACTATTTGGGTATATAAGAGACGAGGGAAGCTCGACACTGGACTAATATATCCTATATCAGCTGGATTTATATGATAACCGGTGAACATTGTGGATCCACATTAATTCAATATTCACTGGATTTTACTGATTATGAATCAGAAACCTCACGATTCGATGTATTAACGCTGTTATAAAATCACCCATTTAACAAAGTAAGCCTATTTTGTGCAAAATGTAATGCATTTTCAATAATTTAAAATTCGTCCATGTGTAAATAACCTTCGACAATTACACACAATAATCCGCTACAACAATCCATTGTTAATTTTTTTCAGAACTGCACATGCACCTCCCTGATTTGAAATAAACAATGCCGTGTACTAGTGTATTATAATGTACCCGTCCCGTCATCTGACTGTTGCACGGCCAGACGTTTGTACCGACAATTGTGAGCAGTTGCATATTTATCTTGGAAACATTTAGGGGACGAAATTCGGTCATAAATTCAGACACCTAAATGAAAATATCTATAGAATACAGGTTTTTATCCTCATCTATACATTTATTGTGCATTGGCTGTGTAATTTGGAAAATATGACGGAAAACCCAAATTACGCGCAAACCCAGATGAGAACTGAACAAATCGCTATCCGTCAGTCCGTATACTGGTATATCATTAGCAACATTTGAGATATACGCATATATGTACAACTCTCTACAGGACACCTTCTCATTTATTGAACAAAAATATACCCTTTTCGACTTCAAAAATATTTCCCACCTGGTTTAAAATTATACGGTATATTATATATATATATATACATGGTCTGACTAGAGCCAATATATGAGTGTATCATTAAACGTTCAAAAAGCCTATTTGAAATCCCATCAGACCAGGCATTGATATCGATTTTAGTTCAAGGCAGTAGGTTATAGCCTACATCGCAGTATTACGGCGGACTGGAAAGTACGGTAATGAGGCGAACTGAAAGTACATTTCCATATATTATTAGCATATAATCCAATTCTAACCGATTTGAAACCACGAACTGACAGGTGTATTTTAAATAAACATATTATAAAGCCAGACAGGGTTATACACTTTGCAACCAGCCTATACCAATGTGTCGACCTGTGGGAAGAATTAGCCGTGATACGAGTTATCGGAGCAAAGAGACGACTAGTGAGCTGAAAAGAGGGAGACAATACGACAAAATGCAGTGGAAAGGCGCTGCGTGCCAGGCGGCGAGATTTGTATTCATATCGACAAAATTTTCGAAAACGGAAATTGGTTAGAAAACAAGGTTTAGGGTCAGAAATTTCTCCATTTTTTATCCCTCCTACATATTCGATATCGGGCTTTCATAATCCGACCTCAGAATGTAGAGACATGTAGCATAAAGTGGGTTTTCGACAAGGGACGTGGCCCGGTGGGCGCGTCACCCGTTTTCAGCAATAACCAAGTAGCCACAGCATACTGTGTTCCAAAAATATTGCCATCTGAAAATATTGTTCCATATATAAATGATCTGCCTTCTGATAATTTTCCATCTCCATCAGTAATTACAACTAGTCGACAAACGCCTGATAAAGTCCGAAGATCAACTATAAATAAAAATAACCTTATATCCATCAAGACACTGCCACAGTTGTTTTTCAATAATATACCAATATCATTTGTACTTATCAATGCCAGATCTGTATGTAACAAATGTTCTGCTATATACGACCTATTAACTTATTATAATATTGACATTCTTGCC
>JAODAI010255505.1:0-10214 GCA_027575025.1 Scotoplanes globosa | reverse complement strand
TGGGCTTACATCGTCAGGAGCTGGATATTACACTAGGAGGCAAGGACATTAAGCAGAGGGATAGTTTTGCTTACCTGAGAGGGTTGATTTCGGGTGATGGACGGGCTGATGGAGAGTTTCGTAAAAGGATCCAGTCAGGGGCCCTGGCCCTAGCGGGAACGAAACCATTATCTGGTCTCCCGGCGTGCATGCGGATGCTCTAACCATTGAGTATATACTTGTAACTGAGACAAGTACTATATACGTTGACATGCCACGCATTAACGGACCATCATTAAGGATTCATGATAACCCATATTTGATATAACAAGATGTGGTCAACCACTTTCGATATTTCATATAATAGAATTGTAAGACCCACCAACGATAAATGTGTTAAGCAATGTAGGCACAGCTGAGCCCGACAAAATAAAGACAAGCATGAGGATTGGTGAACAAGAGTTGTGTTTATTAGATAGCAAGAGAATATCATGAGGTAAAATATTGCATAATTTAGGGCCGTAAATGGAGAAAGCGCGATGCTGAGTGACTGGAGTATGTTCTTTCGGAATATTAAGGACCATAGTGGAATATCTCAATATATTGATACAGCTCTTCTGTTTGTTGTAAGATCTTGAAGACAATTATCCAGCTCCATCAAATCTAAACCCCCTCTAGGAGGTTTCAGGTGATGCACGGGCCCTCTGAATTCCCACTGTAAAAATAGGTGAAATTCAAGGTGGTCCTGCGCGTAACGGCGGCGCCATAGGCTTTCCGTCGGAGGTACTTTAATTTTTCAGAAATAACCTACATC
Organism: Scotoplanes globosa; assembly: GCA_027575025.1. Classification (NCBI taxonomy): domain Eukaryota; kingdom Metazoa; phylum Echinodermata; class Holothuroidea; order Elasipodida; family Elpidiidae; genus Scotoplanes; species Scotoplanes globosa. Next base: position 9,421 of record JAODAI010255505.1, on the reverse strand, counting down.
ATATGTTGTAAGCAAATCTAACCGTGCATACATCTATACATGGACAGTTGGATTTTTTATATTAATAACAGGCCAATATCATAAATATAAGCACCATTTCAAACTCAGTCGGGGAAAATATCCCCCTCCACTGTTGGGGAAGAAATCCCACTGTCGGGGAGGTCTAGCGCCCATCGGGGAATATTATTCAATTCGTTGGGGGAGGGGGGTACTTTAATTTTTCAGAAATAACCTACATCAAATGTTGTAAACAAATCTAACCGTGCATACATCTGTACATGGACAGTTGGATTTGTTATATTAATAAAAGGCCAATATCATAAATATAAGCACCATTTCAAACTCAGTCTGGGAAAATATCCCCCTCCTCTGTTGGGGAAGAAATCCCACTGTCGGGGAGGTCTAGCGGCCATCGGGGAATATTATTCAATTCGTCGGGAAATCCTTGTATTTATAACATAGCTTATTTTTCCCCAGGGTATTATAAAAATACCTAAAATTCCCCGATGGATTCAACATTTTCTTCTCCGACGGGGTGGTACGTACTGCTCCCCGTTGTGCCCATACCCAGGGTCATGTCATGGCATATAAGAGAGATATAATTTATTAACGGAAAACATATATTAGTACCAGCTGGGTTAATTATATTCAAGTTCCATGCACACGGTTTTAACATTACAACGGAATGAAAGGAATGACCATCCGGGATAACCTTTCCGAAAAGATCATGCAGACAATAATAACAAGACAGGTAGTCATGCCCCGGGACCGACGTTTTGCGCCCTCGCCAGATGGACGTTCCCCTCACCAGATTTAACCTACACACCCGACCATATTTACCGGGTTGGTGGCACTGCCAAATAGACAGCTACTGGCAACCAATGATGAGAGTTGGGTAATTACGCAGGACCGAGAGAGATAATTGCTTAACGGTACGTCAACAGCGATGTTATATTAGTAGGGCCTTCCATGCAGGTAAGTTAATTATTTCCAAGTTCAAGTCACAATGTTAACGATACAAACAAATAAGAGGAACGACCATCCGGGATAACTCGCTACTCTTTGCGAAAAGATGGCCAGACTAGAATAACGAGACAGGCCGTCCTGCCCCGGGACCGCCATTTAACGTCCTCATCAGACTGACGCCCCTCACCAGGTTTAGCCTATGAACCGACATAGTTACCATGTCAGTGTATGGCCACTGCCATAAAGACAGCTAGCTATACTGGGAGTCACTACTGAGAGTTGAGTGTTTGTGGAGGACCAGTTGGTAATCTATCCGATAAGAGAGATAATTTCCTAACAGTATTTGAACACCGAGGTTATAGCGTGCCAGATAGGTTAATTATAAATCAAGTGTATTTCGGTCAACTACAACAGTAAGATACTACCTCTTCCGCACACCCCAAACACCGCATTGTGGAGAAGGCTATAACCATTCTTAGTCGAAAAACTTATCTTGACACAGCGAGCACACGTCCAATACTCTATATATCCATAGAGCGATCATGTTTGCGTATCCATTTCACGATCATCATTATGTCAATGGTTCGTATATCATCGGTATTGTGTCCCACCTTAGTTCATATGATTGTGTGTGGTCATTTTTGTCACATATTAATTCACCTTGCATCACTATTGACAATGTGAAAATATATTAAGGTGATGATGTTATGGGAGGCAGAGTGGTTAAGGATCCGGATGGCAGGTTGGTTACTGGCAAGGATGAGGTAATTACGGTATTGGAGATATACTTCAGAGAGCTGTACAATCAGGGAGGAGGTGCCGACCTGGACCTACCTAGCGCAGTGAGGGGTAAGATTGACGGAGGTGGAGGAAATATCTGAATTTGAAATAGATTGTTCTCTGAGATGGATGAAGAGAGATAAGACTGTGGGTTTGGACGAAACGAGGGTAGACATGTTTATTATTACAGGGGAGGTGGCTAGGGAGATTGCCCACCGTGTGTTTGAGGGAGGGAAGTATTCCAAGGGACTGGCAGACTGTCCAGATTGTGCTTACTTGGAAGCAAAAAGGGAATGTTCATGATCTAGGAAGGTACCGGGGTATCACATGGTTGGAACAAGTTTTTAAGCTTCTGGAAAGGATTTTGGATAGAAGAATTAGGACTAGAGTTGAAACGGAGATCAGGGAGGAACAGCAGGCCTTTGGTTTCGAAGGGGAAGGGGGACATGTGATGGGATGTTCTTACTTAGGCAGCCGGTGGAAAAGAAGCTGTAGGTGAAACGGAGGAGTATGGCTTTGCGTTTAGTAGATTTGGAGAAGGCCTACGATATGGTCCCTAGGTAATTAGTTATGTCTACGTTGAGGTGGATGGGTGTCCCTGAAGCGGAAGTCAGAATGGTGGAGGGCCGCTATGAAGTTACCAGGGGTAGGGTTTTGGTTGGTTCGGGGGTGTCAGAAGAGTTTGTGGTTAACATTGTGCTAAGTGCGCAGGGGAAGTCAGCACTAGGAATCTACTGAAAAAAATATTATATGCTGACGACCTAGCAGTAGTTATGGATAGTAAGCAGGCAGTAGTCATGTGTAGTATGCAGGAGTTACAAGAGGTTCTTTGATTGATTCGTTTCATGGCCCTTTTCAACGTAGAGGTTATATAATCCACCCAAAGCCTTTGCCACACCAGTTAGAGCGACCGGAATATAAACATCGTCACTCCGTATTCGAACTGCTGACCTTTGTAGGATCAAAAGATTTATTTGAGAGACATGGGCTACTGTTCATGCCCCTGCGCCACAGTACATGAGGCAGTAGCTCACAAAAAAGGTCCTCTCACAATTTAGGGGGGCCAATAAAAGGATCAGGGTTAGTTTCTGCTGTTCTGCAGTAAGTACAGATAGCTGTGCAACGGACATGTTGATTATGGTAAGTGTATGTCTATGAGTTAGTGACTATGTGTATATTAATCTACACAGGATAGCCAATTGTAGGTCTCTCCATACATCTCTTGTAACAAAATATGAACACCGTAAATAAATTACAACGGAACTGCTTCTCGTTAAAATTTCTCCGTCTTTATTTACATCTTCCAACTACCCGCCTTCAGTTATGTACCATAATAGTAGCAAGAAACAAAGGGCAGTCTCCTTCATACAAGTCCAAATGACAACATTTTAGTCTGTGACATGCATATGTAGGTAGTCGCCTATGTAGACCACACACTTACAGTATCAATATCATTCTGTTCTATCTGTTGCTTGATTGATCCAGTCTCCTTTCCAACATCTACCGTTATATGAGACACCCAGAGCCATTGGCATATCAGATGCAATGAATGAACAGCTTTCCTGGCCCTTGTCAACGCAGTGGTTATATGAGCCACCCAAAGCCACGCAGTCATAGTTCTGTAGCCAGGTTGGTGGCTCTAGAAGCTACGTAGCGCAGCAATTAGGAGATCTATGACGAAATCCGGACCAGGAATAGTTTTTATCCGAGAGTAGTCACGGTCTTTGATCCCAGCGAACGACTTTCTCAATTTCAAGATTTCACATTTGACTTCAAAATAACGAGTTGGGGATGACCACCAGACGTGAAGTTGTAATTGGAAAAAACTTTTCTTCGTCCACTTCGGTGGACGCTCAGTGTCGTAACATGAAATAAGCCTTCCAGACTGATTATTATTATAGTCATCGAATCCGCGACCGTGCAATGACAAGCCACTGAGGTAACCAGTCAGACAAAACGTGACAGATCGTGGATTATGTCCGTCGTGAGATCAAAATTATCAGAAATTTACCAACGCCAGCCAACCGAATTCATGATACGATCACCGTATGTCTGGCAATAAACGACGTGTTGGGCTAGTGCAGCACGCACAGACCACAGCATATATTGACATTTTAATATAAAATGACAGAAGCGACCAGTGGCTTTATTTTGTTAACAAAATACAAAACATTGTAATTATTTAAGTTACGATTCAAGTTACAATCTCACCTAAATATTCCACAACATACTGCAACTCAAATATTTTGGAGGAAAGCCCTCTAATCTCAATTTTGAGATAATGCCTCATAGAGGGTGTCACACCTCGCATAGAAGTCGAGATAGCCCAGTGGTTAGGGAAACGGGTTCGTGACTGTGTGGTCGCGGGTTCGAATCCCAGTGCTGCTGGTGGTTATCTTGGGGTGTCTCCTTAGAAAAGGCACTTTATCTTGATTGCTTCACTTTACCTAGGTGTATAAATGGATACCTGTGAGGTGACTTGCATCACAATAACGTTGCGCTAATAGAGTGGTTGCATGCTACATATTGTGATGCCTCGTTCATTCGGGTTACCAGTGTAATAATATAAGCGCTTCGAAGCTAAATGTGTACTAAGCGCTATATAAATGATATATTATTATTATTATTATGAATTATTGCATTGATATTCTAGAATACAGTTTTAATTTCATAGTCAGGTACCTGGCTAATATAGGCCTACCAGACAACCATGTGGGTAGATTATTGTCCCATCGAGCACAAAAACTCTGGATTGTAAATTTCTACAATTCTACAGATTAGTGTAGTGACTTCCATGCGTCAAAAGAATGGTGCAATTAAAACCCAGGTAAATAACATTAACAAAGGTTGTGTAACATTTTCATTGAATGATTGTGTTTAACGGCTAATTCGTTAATGTACCGGTTTAGAAGTAGCGCTTTTAAATATCATTATATACCTACGTTGCACATGGCCTCGAATCTATGTTTTTCCAGCATTATTAATTGATTGATTTTGAGTTAGTGAATGATTATATTTACTTAGTTTAATATCACCGTCTATTTAAGTGGGATTACTTAGTTCAGAATCCGGACAGGCAGTCCAGATGCAATCTCACTCGATGCTGATCGAACAAGAAGGTTCAAGTCTTTGATATGGCCTGACCATGGCGTCATCCAGATGGAAGGTGGATCTCCTCTACAGATTCAACCAACAAATTCCTGGAGGAGTCAAGTCGAGATGAGGAGTCGGGATGGCTAAATTGGTTAGGGCAATTGGGCTCGTCATTTTGACATGCGCAATGCACTTTAATCTTTCAGTTGTGTAACCCCGGCGAGGTGTTGCTTGACAACTGACGCCTTTGTAGCAGCATGTTTGGATTCGACATGGTCCAGTTAGGGCAATCGGGCTTGTGAGAGATTACAGGTTCGAGTCACAACGCTGATTGCATGTCAATTTGGAATACACATTGCTTAACTTCACCCACAAGTGTAATACCGGTGAGGTGTTGCTTGTCAAGGTGTTTCTACCAGTGCTGTGGCCGATCGGTAAGGTTGATGCCACTAGAAGCTGTGGAGCTCAGAAATTGGGCGATCCCGGGTTCGAATCCCGGGTCGGGCCATATGGTGTGGGTTTTTCTTCGAGAGCAATCACAGTTTTTCCAAGCGAACGTCTTTCTCAAATTAAAATACCCAAACTGGACATCAAATCTATCAAGTTGATGATCACCCGACGTAAAGTTGTACTCTTCAAGTATAGACTTTTCCCATTTAGGTGGTCCGTCTCCATAACGTCGTAAAATTAAATAAGCTTTCAATGAATCAATGAATAGGTTTCCTGGCCATTTTCAACGTAAAGGTTATATGAGCCACCCAAAGCCTTTGATACACCAGTTAGAGTCACTGGAATTATTAACAGCCGCTTGGGTCAGTCAGAAGAGATCACTAATGATCAGGGGAAATAATGTTGTATAAAGCGCATATAGGTCGATGTGATGGTATGCGGTAGATATTTAAAAGCGTAACATTATTTGTAAGTAATTCTTCCTGCAATAAATCTTGCATCCATGCAATCGTAAGTACAATGCTCAAATCACCCATCCAATGGGTTAGAAGACATAAATAAAAACTCAGAAAAATTAAAATATGTGTCAGTTAAACCCTATATAAATTCTGTTAAAATGTTAATAAGAGTGGATCTTTTTAAGGAACATAAAGATATATTATTTCTGAAAAAAGCAATAAAACCTTAAATTAAATAGAGACCAAAAGCATTGTAACCTACAACAGTAGAATCACATGTATCAGGATTGCAAAGTATATATTTCCCAAAATATAAATACACCATTTCCAGAAGAATAATTTGACCTTCTAAATGAATCCTTACCGTTTTCCCCTCAATTTCCCCGAAACACAACATTGGTGTTTGTAAAATACAACGATATTAAGTTGTTTTTAAATTCAGCTGTCAAATGAATAGTTAGTATACTGAAAAGTTGTTCTTCTTTTTTACCAGTCTGGGAACACCAACTTCTTTTTTCCCAGTCAGAGAATACCAACTTTTTTTTTTCCCAATCAAGGAATACCACTCTTTTTTCCAAGTCAGGGAATACCAACTTCTTTTTTACCAGTCAGGGAACATCAACTTCTTTTTTCCAAGTCAGGTAATACCAACTTCTTTTTTCTCAGTCAGGGAATACCAACTTATTTTTTTCCCAGTCAGGGAACACCAACTTCTTTTTTCCCAGTCAGGGAATACCAACTTCTTTTATTACCAGTCAGGGAACACCAACTTCTTTTTTTCCCAGTCAGGGAATACCCACTTTTTTTTCCCCAGTCAGGGAATACCAACTTATTGACCATGATTGACTGAGTAGTTTACCTGGTCCTTTCAACAACGCTGCAACCCCACCCCACGTTGACCGTCAGGCAAGAAGGCAATATGTCCCAGGTTTTTGCTTCTTTGGTATGAACCATTCCTGGGCTAGAACCAGGGACCTCCTGGTAGGAGCGGATGCTTCACCGATTGAGACAACCGGTCGGTTGATTGTAGCTTTTATTTATTAACAATTATTAAAATTAGGTTTCAGATTGAATGATTAGGTTTCCTATTCCTTTTCAACACTGATGTTATAGGAGCCACTCAAAGCATTTGAAATTATGTGTTTCAAATCTTTGGCAAATCTCCTTCCCCAGAGACTGAAGGAAAGTAGCAGAACTTTGGGTATACTCATTTTGAAATACAAGTGATATTTGAACCCCTCTAGGAAACAATGTACAAATTGTTGTTTATCATGATATTAATGCACGTTTTGTTCTGTCTTGGAAACAAAACTGAATTGATTGATTGATTCGTTGTGTTTAATTGCTCACTTGTAACCCTTGGGTTTACGGACGCTGTCCTCAGCCAACGATCACTGGATTATTGACCATTCTCCAAACTCAAACGATGAACATCAAGCGAGAAGGCAACATGCACCGTTTTTAAATTCTTTGGTGTGATCGAACCTCCAGTTTAAATACCACCAATAAAATTGAGAGATCTGTTGTATCCATGATTTTTGTCTCCAAAGACAAGTAATGTCCCAGTAGTCTCTTTGACCGTCTCTCGCTTACTATGATATTTATTGGAAAATATTTTCAAGACTACTATTTAATTGACTCCTGACCCCAACCATGCATTGACATAAGAGAGTCAACCAAAACTATGAAACGTAATTCCAAATTTCGTCATGTGAATCAGTGGTCATCATATTAGTGTCTTTGGGATTCTGGGGTATAAGATTATTGGCAGACTGAGAAATGCAGATCATTGGTGCCAATTTGAGTTGGTCTCATTGTACCTCTGTTAAAGAACACCCTCTCATTGTGCCACTGTTGAAGAAGAACACCCATGGTGTTTAAATCTCTTTGAGTCGCTTGGGAATAAATACACCTTTCAAACATTAATATCAAGGAATAAATACACCTCTAAAATGTCAATATCCAGTCAAATATATTTGAACCACCAATTTAGCCCAATCTGGAAATTGATACATTAAGATCCCTTGTACTCATTTAGTTAATCTCTTTGAGTTTCCCGCAAAGAGCACTCGTGGGGTTAACCTCCTTGGATCTCTCGCGAATAAATACACCTTTCAAATGTTAATATCCAGTAAAATATAATAAAATTACCAATTTAGCCCAATCTGGAAATTGATACATTCAGATCCCTCAAACTCATTTAGTTACTCTCTCTGGGTTTCCCGCAAAGAGCACTCATGGGGTTAACCTCCTTGGATCTTTCGCGAATAAATACACCTTTCAAATATCAATATTATCCAGTCAAATATATTTGAACCACCAATTTAGTCCAATCTGGAAATTGATAAATTCAGATCCCTCGTACTCATGTCTTTGAGTTTCCCGCAAAGAGCACTCATGGCGTTAACCTCTTTGGGTCTCTAGGGAACAGAGACACCTTCCTGATGTTATCCAGCCCGAGGTAGAGCATCGTGACACGCTCCAGTCCGATACCTCCGCCGGCGTGCGGTGCCGCACCGTAGCGGAACGAGTCAATGTACGATTTGATTTGGTCCAGATCTGAAAAGATTGGTAATAACAATGAAATCCAGTTCAATAGCACTTCAGACAACAAATACTTCAGAGCAGGGTTGATATTCATATAAAAAATTAAATCTATTATGCAATATTTTTTAATAGAAATTTTATCTTTTTGCATAGCATTTGTAGAGTCACACGTAAATAGTGTGGGGTTTAGCATATAGTATATGGTATGAAACGTAAATTAAATTACCCATTTGTATGCATCCCATTGGAAGGCATCTTAAACTGGATGTATCTAAATGGGGTGGGATTACCTATTGTTCATATTTTCCACCCATTGCCTCACCAATAATGGAACCAGCTTATACTTATGGATTACCTCATTCATACCAAATATGTGTGGATAACTCTGGATTATAGAATTTTAAAGGCTCTATTGACATGCATTGTTCCATTGTATGCCCATGTGTCAGCATTCCAGATGCATACAAATGGCCTGCAGTCTGTCTGCATTTCTATTGTTCTGCATTTCTATTGTTCTGCCATTCCACTGCATTGCAGATGCATACCATAACCCAAGTTTCATCCCTAAACAATAACAACTCATTTCAGAGACAGGATTTCCACTCTTTCAGAGATTGCTGAGATTGTATTGTTTTAAACTAGTATAGTACAACCATCTATTTCCGTGCACTAGACTTTAAAAAAATCACGCAAAAACGGAGACTTGTCAAGAGAATGAACTAAACATAAATGACTGGTAATGTGTTAGTACTCCATACTACCGAAAAAATAGGTAAATTTGAGAAGGAGTGAAGTGAAATATTGGGAGTCGAAAAGAGATAGAGAGAGACAATTTCTTAACGGCACATCAGCAACTTGGTTGTATCTGTGCCTTTCGTTAATTGTGAATATTTTGGACGATACAGAATTTAAGATACAAACAAAACTGTTTCGAAAAGAGGCACGTTAATTTGGCTCAGGTACACGGAAATAGGGCCGGCCATGCTACTAAGTATGTCCAGTGAAGAAGCATACCCCAGGGGTCGAATCTCATTTATTTTGCCACAAGCTAAAACAGCCTGTGCCAATATTTTCTACAGGCTAAAATGAACTACCAACAGGCTAAAATATGCAAGTGGTTTAAAAGG
>JAODAI010255504.1:0-15965 GCA_027575025.1 Scotoplanes globosa | reverse complement strand
TCCTCACCTCTCCGTCAGCCTTTGGGAAAATGGCCAAAGACTGATGTGCACTCTCGTCCATCGGATGAGGACGTATACATGGCGGTCCTGGGGTAGGATCACTCATATATACCTACCTCGACATATCTGGTCAATCACCTTAGATGATCATCCATGATCACATCTGATACCAATAGTGTATCATGTGCGGGAGAACCCTTATAGGGTGTTTGCACAGTACTTATCCAGATCACAGTTATCACATTTTCTAAAATTCTTTATCTCGTCTTTGTGTTGTCATGGGTTCTTGTCATAATATAAATTTACACCTGTCATTGTCTCAAAAAATGAATACGCAATGATTTTGTTGTGATAAAATAAGCTGCTCACAAACATCGGACAAATGTTAGATACGGTAAGATATTGTCTCAAGAAATCATGGCATCCAATTCTAAAAAAAAAACGTTACATGTCTGCTGCACTCTATGAAATTTAGCATAATGCTTTTGCAAATACAAATTAATTTAATCACAAGGACTACTCACAGTGCAGTTTTCTTCATTATTAAGCCTCCAATGGAGGAGCTGCACCCACATCATATTATTGCAAAACAACCTGAAATTGGCGGCCATTTTGGAGGTCCAAAAATCACCTGTTTACAGCCAAACTAATGGTTATACATGTGATGTGTTACTATGTCACATGTACACATTTTTTGTAGTCAATTTTGGGCCCATGTATGTATGGGTGAAACGAGAACACTAATGAACAGGGGTAATAATGTCAAAGTGCATAGCTATTTCATTGAGATGAAATGGCGCTATAATGATAATAATAATGTATAGAATTTATACAGAGCCGTCGATCTATAACTATATTCTGAGGCGCTTTACAATCATTACCCCTGGTCATTGATAAAATCATCTAACCCACACAAACGTAGGTTTCTGACAGCAGATTAGAGACGAGCTCTGACAGCGCCAATGTGACAAGTAACTTAGCAGGTACCCATTTATACACCTGGGTAAAGTGAAGCAATCAAGATAAAGTGCCTTTCCCAAGTACACGCCCCAAGATAACTGCCAGCAGTGCTGGGATTCGAACCCGCGACCTCACAGTCACGAGCCCGTTGCCTTAACCACTGGGCTATCTCGACTTCTCATACGCTATACAAAAGACGGTGTATTATTTATTATTATTATTCAAAAATAAGTTGTTTACAATGACCTACACTCTGCACTTTTCAGTGTTGTGTGACAGCGCATGCAGAAGGTATATTCTAACGAATCCAGAAAGTGTTACATATCTGCTGCCATTGTTGCAACACTCCTATCGCCACTACTGGTGAGGCAGAGTTCAATAATTCACCCTTTCTACCCTAGGCTGATAATTTCATCACTTACAGGCACAGTTATGTAACTAAAAAAATTCTTACAGTATATTAATTTGGTAGATTTTGCTGAAATTTGAAACCAATGATACATGGACTAGGTATTTTGACATTATAGGTGAAAGGTCATCTAGTGGTCATTCAAGTTCATTCTCTGCAGATTGCAAAAATGGATATTGATGAAAATCGGCGATAATGAACAGTATTGTTCAGGAATTTGAAGATCATTCTACCCGAGTAATTTCAATAATTGTATCTATTTAATTGAACTTTGCCTCTGCGTACAGTCATTCGTGTATTTTGCCAAAATTGGGACACACTGATCCTTGGAAACGAGTTTAAAATGGCAGTTTTAGGAAAAATCCTATTGATTCTATATCTACTGGTGTTGATAATAAGCATATACTTACTATTGGTCGGTGTGTTTATAGATCTGTTGCAACAACACTGTTGACCACAGTATACCTCTTTGGAAGTTATATTTATATGGAATAAGAGGCTCAGAGTATAATTGGTTTGAAAGTTATCTTAATTATTGTTACACCTTTGTATCATATCTTGGTACTTCAAATTTAAAGTGTAATGTTGGTGTTTCTCAAGGATTTATTTGGGTCCATTATTATTCCTATGATATTTGTGATTCTTCAGCCATGGCTTGCTAATATCTGTTTCTTGACGATACAACTATTCTTTTCCAATACGATAACCTTGACACAGCAATTTCTAATACAACTGCAGAATTCATTAACATTGCAGATTGGCTAACAGTGAACAAATTATCTTTAAATACTGCACAAATAAAGGTGGTTGATGATTGTATTACAATATGTCTGGATGGCATTGATATCTCACTATCAACCCATACCATTTTTTTAGGAACTAATATTGACACAAAATTAAGTTGGAAAGCGCACATGATATGTGAAGTGGGCATGAAAATTGCCAGATCAAAATAATGGAGTTATTAATGCAATGAAACATTTTTGCCAAAATTGGTTCTCCTAACCCTTATACAATGCATTCATTCTTCCATATTTAAATTATTATTGTTGGTTTGAGGAACTGCTTACAATACTCAATATTGACAATATTTTTTCTTACAAAAACATATTATTTGTATTATTTGTAATATTTGTAATTGTTTGTTTACTGCTCATACTAGGGAACTAAATATTTTACCAATTTATGACCTATTTGAATTACAATTTGGGGTATTATTTTACAAATCCGAGAAAGTTATTCTTCCACCCACATTTATTTTATTTGTACTCTCCAATTATAATGTTCATGTTCATAATACCAGAGGTAGCCAGTTATTACATTCTTATCATTCTCGATCACGTTTATCTCAATCTCAAATCCGTTATTATGGTGTCATATTCTGGAATATTATCCCTGTTAATATCAAGCCTAAAAATCACTAAATGCGTTTAAAGTAGTACTTCTCAAAAGTTTTCTTCATGCCATTTCCCATGATATCATATCTTAATACTTTATTGCATGTTTTCTGAGATTTATTTTTTCTTAATTATTTATGTGTATTTCTATAATTATATGGAAGCCAGACTAGAAAAGCTCTGCTTATTTCTGGTCTTGCATACCTCTTCATATATTATTTTTTAAATGATCCAAAGGTGTTTAATTTCATTTGAATATTATCATGTATCATTCATATTATATATACTTTATGACCATTTAATTGGTAGAAATGAATAAAACAATCAGTGCTGTGGCTAAGTGGTTAAGGTTGGTGGCTTTGGAAGCGATGAAGATCAGCAATTGGGAGATCTGGAGTTTGAATCCCAGGTTCGGGCCTAGTAGTGTTTTTTTTTATTCGAGAGCATTCACGGTTTTCCCATAGGAATGACTTTCAATTCGAAATGAAAAGAATCCAAATTTGATTTAAAATTTTAAGAATCGACTACCACTCGACGTGAAGTTGTAATTTACAAGTATTATATACTTATTCCACTTCGATGGTCTCTTATCGTCGTAAAATAAAGTGCCTTCCAGGCCGATATTAAATGTCATCTAGGGTCATTCAAGGTTATTCTTGAGTTCGGTTATTCTTGAGTACAAAACAGACTAAGACTTTCTATCTTGATATATACAACTTGGAGCATGGTCAAGAATCAAATAATTTTTCATTGATCCACAACTATATACAAATATGTGGTTGGCATTAATTACCACACTCCATGTTGGATTTACCAGTCATCAAAAGGGCAACAGTGTATCTCTACTGCAAAGGCATTGGGTACCTCATATAACCTTGATGGTTAAAACTTGGGCCAAAATATTGAGAATAAATTTCTAATCACAATTGATCAAGGAAACACGGTGCGGAGGTCATGCTAACCAATGTTAAAATTATATTAAAAAATATAATTGACTTCATTGTTGCACATGTCTTCTTTTTAAGGACAAGTAAACTGTATTGAGATTCAACTGCATTGCAGCTCTTGCATTTATTTTTATTTGTTTATTTCATGTCCGGGTAACTTTGTTAGCCATTGGCTAAACTTCCCCAAGTCCCTGTGACGCAATGACCAGCATAGGACTACCGGTGAAACCGGAATGCACCGAGTAAACCTCTAGTTGTAGACATGGCCATCCCAGTTCCGTGTCCCACCGGCATTGAACCCCAGACACAGTGGTGCAAGAACTAAGTGCTTACCAAATGCTACTGCCTACTGCTATATCAGTGATGATGATTAGTTTAGTTATTTCACCTCTTATCAATCACTTTCGGGATATGAGAGATACATATAAAGTACATTTAAAAAATACTGCAATGCCACGCAATAATTTTTACCTCTTAATAATAAATGGGACCAAATTTACCTGTTAATAATAAATGGGACCAAAATTACCTGTTAATAATAAATGGGACCAAATTTACCTGTTAATAATAAATGGTACCAAATTTGGTCAACGTGGGTATAACAATAATTGAAAGATAAACTTTGATAGATCATCAAGAAAATAAATAATCTAAGTATGTGAACAAAAACTTAATGAAATCTATAAGTAATGATTCCAATTAAATTGCAGATTATTTTAAGCTCTTTTTCAGGTGATTGGTATAGCAGTTGCTTGCATGGATGGTGATGACTGACTATCTCGGGGGATAGTCCATGGGGCTTGTCATCGTGAGGGATGATGATGACTGTATTTTAATGTACCTAACTGGTATACCAAATGTTTTGGATGGCTCATATAACCTCATTGTTAAATAGAGGCCGGGATACTCGGATCAATTGATCAATTCAGTACAATTATAGCCGGCGCTGTGGCTGAGTGGATAAGGTTTGTGGCTCTGGAAGCTATGAAGCTCAGCAATTGGGAGATCCAGGGTTCGAATCGGGGGTTGGGTCTAGTACAGTGGAATAGGAGTAGGCCGTGGCGTAGTGGTAAGCGCTATGCTCTTGCACCACTGCGACCATGGTTCGATCCCCAGTCGGACGTCAAAATGGGATGGCCATGTCTACAACTAGAGGTTTTCCTCCGGGCATTCCGGTATTCTCCTCTATCCCCTTAACCCCCTGTCACAGGGCCTTCGGGAAGATTAGTCAATGGCTAACAAAGTTACCCTACCATGAAATGGTGAAATAAAAAAAGTGTTTTTTTTTATCCGAGAGCTATCACGGTGTCCCATGCGAACGACTTTCTCAAATTCAAAATATCCAGATTTGACTACAAATTTATAAGTTGGACGACGACCTGACGTGACGGTGCAATTTGTAAGTATTTTCCCACTTTTTTAGTGGTCTCTTAACGTCAAAAAATAAATATGCCTTAATTTTATTTAAGAGATTGTAACTCTGACAAGAATGCAGTGTTTGGTACTCAGAACTTGGGTAGAGTTGTCACTAAGTTATACTTAACTAAGTAAACGACCAGTTTAATATATGCTCTCAAATCTGTCAATCGTTTATTCATCCAGGGAAGACGAGAAACCCACAGAATTCATAGAAACACGGGAACAGCTGAGCAAGATCAGAATCTCAAGGCACAAGTTTGAAAAGTAAGTGTTATGACCACTGGTTGATTTGTTATATAAACGGTAGAGCTTGCAATCTGCACATAGTTGCTCCATCTGTGTAAAATTCTTCTAGAAAAAATGGGGCATATCTGCTACTGTATCCCAGAAATTTGATGTATGGCTAACAGTCCAGCTAATAGGTCAGGGTTTGTCAGCTATATTATGCTGTGTATCAAATTGAAGTAAATTTTACCTGTCGTGGGCCAAGCGGCCTGCCATGCGGCCCTAGATTGCGGGTGGTCCAGGGCAAGAATCCTCTGTGAAGCTGTATACTTTATTTGTACCGATTTTGGAGACTTTGGTATGCCTGTTACGTATGTGTCTTCAATATATTATCTATGCTCTATTTGATTGTGATGCAGCTCTATCAGTCCTGAGCCATACAAACTGTCGAGGGGAGATTCCGAGGCCCCAAATGTAATTAGGGTAAATTTGGGATGACATTTCACTTTGATGACATTTAATTATTTCCTATGTCACATAGATTATATTGAAATTGAAAACGGTGACAAATAGTGCCATGAAAAGTTTTCTTTGCAATCCTATCTGAATGATGTTATTTATCCCTTTGACAGTGTAGCACGGAATATCATGTGACTAAAATGTTTCCATTGCATGCGAAGCATGAAATATTACGTGTTCAGTCACTCACTATTTCAACTTTACAGTAGTTCAATGTAAATTACAACTTCTCAGTAGTTCATGAAAATTACATGTTTTCCCTACATCAGACCATTGTTTGAATGGTGGTATTGAAATTTATATTTCTAACTGTGGAGCTATTTAACAATATTTATGACTTTCGGCTTTAACATTGCCGCTCGTTTCAGCGACAATCGCTTCTTACAATACAAAATGTTGCATGGGCCCCCATCGTTGGCAAAAATTGTGAACAATATATATACCCATAAAGTCATTATTTGCATTAATATTATGATACTACGGTATAATATAGTGCATAATTATAACAAAGATAACTATGCAGAAAATATTAATTGAAGCTCAACTTGATGTATTATTAACTATGAAAACAACAAAAATATTTGTGTTTACGGCTCCAGATTTTCAATATTTGTAAGGCATGTTTAATACAGTAGGATGTGGCCTCAGTATACATGGTGTTGACACACAATTCAGTGTGCGCTGTCACGGGGTAAAAGGATCATTTCATAATTGGATGATTTTTGGTTGTTGTTCAATGTCATATAATTAGATAAGCCCGACCGGCTGATTATTACTATTATAATAACTTCTACTAATTTTCAGATCTCAATTGTTATATAGTATGCTACCTTCTTCCAAAATTGCGTTCCCAATTGGTATTGTAATGTTAGTATTATTATGTTATGATATCAGAGGAAACACGGCAGATCAGGTATTAAGTCAGCAATTTGGAGTCTGGAGCCAAGGTTTCTCCAAGATATGCAACTCGTGAAATGGAATGTATGTAAATGCAAACCTATTTTGGTCTTCTTTAAAATTATGTTCTTGATTTAGTGACAAAATAAAGCGAATTGACTCGCCTTTGACTCTACATTTAAATTTCAAGGTTAAAAGATTTAGATAGTGACTGCTTTAAATTACTTATCCATATTTTTTGTATAAAGTGGTACAGAATAATGTGTATGATTTTGTTAACATTTATTGTCATGTTTGCTGAAAATTGTGTATAAAAACCAGGTATAGGATCAGGAATGTACCTATCATCTTCTAAATCCGCTAGCCTATGGCCTAGGATACCACAGTTAAGGAGCATGTAACATTTTTTTGACCCCTCATTTCGGGTCAAAATTACTGTTATTTTACACCTTTTACATATTTTTGGTTAAAATTTCAGAATGGTAGAAAGAGAACCACTACAAGTTAGGTTGTTTATTATAACCAGCTAAAATTGTCCATGTTATAGCTCACCCATCTAAAGTATCTTATTACCAATCTCAATATGACTAATGACCAACATAATATCTGATATATTATGTTGCATCACTCATGTAATAGTCATATTCTTATGATATAGTTGTGTAGTGCAGGGCTCAAAATAAGAATAGAAAAGGGCAAAGCCAAAATGGCTAGCTCATCAGGGCACACCGTTTTAACCACGATGTGGGAACCTCATAGCACAGAAAGTCAATGGAAAAATTGGCCTTCGGTGTACAATTATTTTGAAGGGCATGAATGTCAAAGTGAAGGGCATGAAGGCCATGGCCTGCGGTGCCTCTGGTTATTTCGAGCCCTGTAAAATGTATTCCTTTGATGGGGGCCGGGCGGCAGAACTACAAACGTAACCACGTCCTTTTCCTAAATAAAATGTTTCTCATAAAATACAAAATTTGTTATCCACTTATAAACCGGAAAGGAGTGCTGTGGAATCGCTCTAAAGTTATAACAATACCTAAACGTCTCATAAAAAGCAAATTTTGTAATTATCAACTTACAAACTGTATCGAGTGAAGGAGGAGGCCACGATGCCGATCCCAGATGCACAGTTTACTTTGTCATTTCCTAGATCAGTAAACTTGTGGACTAGACAATTTTTGGCATATTACAAATTTGAATACCACTGTTGAAGAAGTAAAATGTATTCCTCCGACAGGGGTGAGCGGCAGAACTACAAATGTTAACCATGTCCTTTTCCAAAATAAAATGTTTCATAAAAAAAAAAACTTATCCACTCATAAACTGGAAAGAAGTGCTGTGGAAGTGCGCTAAAATTATAGCAATGTAAAAACGTCTCATAAAAAGCAACTTTTTAACCCTTTGAACCCTGAATTATTAGGCGTCGTCGGCTCTGTGACCCTGGATTTATTGACAACGTACGTGAATAACACGTACGTGCAAGCCGGAAAACCGTCTCACAGGGTATTCTCACGTTGTAAGCAAAGCTGGAAGACCGTTTTTTCGGGTTGAAAGGGTTAATGAACTTACAAACTGTATCGAGTGAAGGAGCAGGCCACGATGCCGATCCCAGATGCACAGTTTGCTCTCCATGCCAATGCTGGCCACGTGGTCGTCAGTCAGGATGACGTTGAGCACCGTGCTCTCATGGCCCTTCAGCTGGTGGATCCGCCGGCCCGTGTCCACGTCCCAGACGCAGACCTTGGCGTCCGCTGACCCGCTGGCGATCACGTTGGCGCACTTCTGAAAGGGATCAAGGACGGGAGAGATGGACGTAAATCACCGATTGTGTTAACCCTGATCGTGCGAGCGTCGCATATTTGCGCTGAGATCATTGGTATTCGCTCACACGAGCGGCGCAATATTGCACCAAAGACACTATCCAACTTCAATCCAGTTTTAAACTTTACTAATTCTACACAAATATTCGTGAAACAGGTACATATGATAATAGAACCATTTTGAATATATTTTTGTTCTGAACATTTTTGTGTGCACCATAATTTCATTGATTGATAGGAAAGTTACGAAATAATTGTTTCAAAAGTTGTTACAACTTAGTCTAAATTAATTCAGTGTACACAGCGTACACAGCGTAAAACAATTCAGCATGATGAGGGTTAAGAGGTTCCGTAGTAGGGCCGCTTAGATTTAGACTAAATTTGGAGGACTTCAGTCTCTGATTAGGGATCCTGGCCCCTGTCAAAATCAAGGTTATACGAACCACCCAAAGACTTTCATACACCAGTCCGACAGAGCCGTGGCAGTGTAAATCTTCATCACAATAGTGGTATGTAGTCATAACTAATCGACACCAAAAACTTTGCAGCGATAACATATATCACCAGTATGCAGCCGTCATCTAGATCTTGTGGTTTACAAATTTTGCTTTGGTATAATGATTTTTGCTGTGTTGTCGTTAGCGTTGTCAGGGCAACTACCCCCTGGATAACTACCACCCTGGACCAAAACATCCCACCAGGCAACCGAACTCTTTTTAAGGTTAGGACCAGGGTTAGGGATGTCGGGGAGATAATTGCCCGGGTGAGATAATTGTCCGGGCGGTAGTTGCCCGGGGGTAGTCGCCTATATAGCACCGTTGTTAATTTATTCGGAGGTGACACAGAAAGTAAATGGCACCACTAGCTATTAAAATGTCACAATAACATGTTAAACTATTTTGAACCTTGCTTTAAACTACAGACGGCCATGGCGCCCCGATAGATTCATGTCCAAGGAAGTCCTCTCCAAATGTAGTCCATTGTATAGTGGACAATAAGTGGTTAATATGGACTGTGAATCTGTTTGTCAACAAAAGACCACTGGCTGATATTACTTCTGGCTTGAGTCATTGTGTACAACTTATAGCATGGCAATATATTTTAATCCTTTCATCCTGCCTGCCCAGCCAGCATGCTGCTGTCTGAAAGGCTATAAATCAATAAACCCCAGTGCATAGAATGACTGCAAAATAATACCAATTTAACCCTTTCAAGTCCAGCTACTTTTCAACACTACCTATTCTGAGCGCCAGCCAAATTTACCAATATTGCGTTTATATGACAACGACTTATCAACTATTATTTTTTACAAGTAAACATGCTCTGATCAATTCATAGAGTA
The DNA here is from genome assembly GCA_027575025.1 of Scotoplanes globosa. Classification (NCBI taxonomy): domain Eukaryota; kingdom Metazoa; phylum Echinodermata; class Holothuroidea; order Elasipodida; family Elpidiidae; genus Scotoplanes; species Scotoplanes globosa. The sequence continues at coordinate 6,033 of JAODAI010255504.1, read as the reverse complement.
AAGGAGAGTTGTGTAAAACATTTTAACCTTTATTATGATACAAAAAACAATTAGGTATGTTGAACGATGGTCAAGTTATGGAATATTATCTACGAGCCTCTCCATCGGACCGTTGGTTCCATTGTCTACCATAATATCGTGCATACCTATTCCGCGAACTTAATTTCCAGATTTTGATGTTCAACAACATGAAAGATGTCGATGCCAACCGAACTAAATTTTGGTATGACTAGGTCAAAAATTTAGTGATACGTTGATTGCAACCGGTTTGATGTTGGCAGGGGTTGAACCGAATGTACAAAATCGGACAAATAAAGTTGATGTACACATTTGTGCGATCATGGCGTCCTGAGAAGGGTAAGTGATGGTGCATTGAAAGAGTTAACAAAGTGTTCAGTGGTGCAATGGAGGGGTCAAGATTGTCGGTGTTGACATTTATCTATATGCCTATAATACAGCCCATGCATTATATACCACCATTTGATGGTGCATTTATGCGGCCATGGCATTGAAAGGGTTAACAAAGTGTTCAGTGGTGCGATGGGGGATCAAGATTGTCAGTGTTGACATTTATATATATGCCTACAATACAGCCCAAGCATATACCACCATTTGACACTAGAGTCAGGTATACAGCATGTGAGAGCTATCCTATCAACTCCAACCAGTATCGGAAACAAACCACACGGGTGATTATAAAGACCTTAAAAGCACCCGTGTTTGAATTGAATGTACTCAGGACTCGGGGTACATTCCCAAGCAAGCTAGTTCATTGTGTAACTTGAAACTGGGACTCAAATTGGTTCAGGAAATGGCTTCAAATTTGACATACCGGCCTTTCCTGAGCAATATTTCAAACATTTTACATTACCCATACAATCACTTACCTGATTAAAACCCAGCGTCGTAACACTTCGAAAATGGCCGTGTAACGTGTGGTGAAACTCATTGCCATCCAATGAAAATACCTGATAGACAAAGCGGAAAATAAGTTATAAATGTAAGTATTTCGGGTTTGAAGACAAACTAAGGCTTGATGGCTTAAAGACAAAACCATAATTTATAGAAAATTACACATCTTAAATTGAGGTTTTTATGGTTTACCGCAGGATTTTTTTACAGTAGCATTGATAAGGGGACGGATGAGCATGAGGTGGGCTGGTCATGTAGAACGTATATGTATGGAGGCCGAAAATTGCGATGTTGCACTTGGAAGAAGGGGTAAGGGGAGGCCTCATTTGTGATGGAAGGACTGTGTTGACAGGGATTATAGAAGGGCGGGTGAGGATGGTGATTGGAGGGTCATGCCTTTGGATAGAGGAAGTGGAGAGCTTTGGCCAATGATGTGGCAGTTAGTTGGTGTTTTCTTCCTTACCCCTTGTTAGGGATACATGCGGTAGAGAGAGTATAATGCTAGGCAGCCCATCAGTTCAGGGATTGTGCCAACCCTTGGTAATGCCGAGATATTAGTGAAAAAGGAAGATGAGGCCATTAGTTTTATTTTCGTACCAAAGTTACTGATCTTTTTTACTGGAGTTTGTCATATTTCCATTACACATTGTGATCTCTTTTGGACAACAGCTTAATCTCCTATCTCCAAAATAAAATAAAACCGACATAATACCCGATCTGCCGTGGGGTATCATGAATACATAAGGAATATGTATATGATTTTTTAAGAACAAGTATATTGCAGAATTCTAAAATGTTTGGATTTCTGGATTCATCGAGTCTTTTAGACTCCTCTCTCAACAAGGAGGTAATATGTGACCCAGCATATTGAAATGAGTGGTAAGTCGCTCATTGTCATTTTAAGATATAACACAATATCTAAAAAAAAAATAAAAAAATTGTAAAATATAATAAATTTGAAATTATACATTTTACAACATTTTCATTATGTGTGGTAAGTTTAAATCCCCCAAACCAGATACAAAATCATTATTTTGAAGCTTTTGAGGCAATTTTGAACAAAAAACATACAATTACCAATATTGGAATAAATAGAGGGCGCTATATCATTTTCATCGATGTACATGTTTCGTAATAACCGTATTATACACGTGTATATAAACAAAGGATGTTACAAAATTATTATTGTATCTCTTCATGTTGTGAAGAATAATGCTAAAATATGTGTAATATATTTGAGAACAACGTGATTTTGCTCAATTTATACTGATATAAATTTTTAACTTTAACTGCCGATTCCATGGTACTTTACTTTCAAAGAAGTAAAAATTGTTCTTCATTTCATACATTTTGTTACAGGAAATATTTCTACAATCCTATCGTGTTATACATCATTGGAAAGCTGATACAATTATCTTTACTGAAAAATTTACTCAAGACTCGTTTCAATATGATGGGTCACATATGTGATGCACCATGGCGGATCGGGTAATAGGTCGAACATGGGTCACATTGATATATTATAATACAAAGAAAGAGAGAGACTATTAGCTTTAGTTTGATACCATAATCAAGAAAATATAAATTTTCTAAGCATGGCATAATGGCATAATAGTCATATTCCATTGCACACACATGATATAATTTGAACGAATGCCTATAATATATGATTTTAATTTATTTGCACAAAAATACATAAACACATGAAATAAATAAATTACAAAGTGCAGGGATAACACAGTAAAGTCTTGGAGGACTTGTTTCCACTGTGATCCCTTGTATAATAATTAAGTATTTATATAGTGCCTCACATCTAAACCAGATCTCATATCAATGCACTTTGACAGTATTACCCCTGGCCATTGGCGTTCTCCTGTTACCCACACATACGTAGGCCCCCCATACAGCTATAATGATGCACACGGCGGATAACATGGTAACACCTCGCGGGTTCCCATTCATACACCCGGGTAAAGTGAAGCAATCAAGATAAAGTGCCTTGCCCAATGATACCCCCAAGATAACCACCAGCAGCGCTGGGATTCGAAACCTGCGACCTCACAGTCACGGGTCCGTTGCCCTGACCACTGGGCTATCTCGACTTCTGAAACTGGGGAATGCCAACATAATGCCCGATTTACCGTGGAGCATCACCTATTCGTAGAGCCACCCAAAGCCTTTGATATGCCACCAGTTACTGGTATCGTGTAGTCGTCGCCGTTCCCACCGCGGGTTAGAACGCCCGACCTTACGGTTACAAGACTGTGGTGCTCTATTGACCCAGAGCTAACCAGTCGGATAACGGGAGAATGCTGTAAGCCGAACAAGCTTATTGCTAACACGGGATTATTTTTACACAACCGATTAACTTTAATAGCTACTGGTATTGACGATTATATAATAGGGAAGTCCTTCATATAAGTGAGCCGGCACGACGAATCGGGCATTTTGTCGCGAATCAGGCATTTTGTCGCCAATCTTCATTTTGAGATAGGGGCGGTTTTCCTCCCAAATAGATCACCGGTGCAATGGAATATGACCAACACCATTAAAATAAAACAGGAACGTAGAAAAACATTTTCTTGCGATTGGTATCAAAATAAAGCTATAATGGTCTCATCTGTCTTCTTGCCCTAATATCTCAATATGTCCAAGGGCCGACGTAATACCCGATCTTCCATGGTGCGTCACATATGTGATGCACCATGGAAGATCACGTATTATGTTGGCCATTAGTCATGTTGACATATGTTAGTGTGAAAAGAAACCGGCTGATATTTTACTGGGATTGGTCATATTTCATTGCACAAGTGATATATTTTGGATGAAAATCTTGCCTATCTCAAAATAAAGACTGCCGACATAATAGCCAATCTGACGTAAATTTTAGGTGCAATTAGTAAGAATTTAATAAATTGGAGGTGCTATTTAGCGTCTACAATCTTGGACAAAGGTGTTGCTTGATATCGGAATGAATTTGTCTTCAGTAATCTTCCTCATTTGATATGAAACACCACATCCCACTTTCTACTTTAAAAATGTTGAAAAAGGGAGGAAAAGGATGACCACAGTGTAGTTAAATACATAGTTTGACAGTACATAATACTACAAGGTATAGTGGACATCGATTTCCCCCAAAACACAGTTGGACAAATTCCCCCCGATCAATATTCTCCCAGCCAATTCCCCCCCCAAATTATTTGGTTCGTTACTTGCTTGAGGGTAATTGTTCGATGGCAAATTATCGGGGTGTGTGGGGTTAGTAGACATCAATTTCCCCTAAGACACAATTGGACAAATTCCCCCTAATCAAAATTCTCCCAGCCAATTACCCCCAAAATGATTTGGTTCGTTACTTGCTTGAGGGTAATTGTTCGATGGAAAATTATCGGGGTGTGTGGCGGGAGGGGTGTCTTTTGGAAGAGGTAGTTATAATTGCTTGCCTTTCCTATCTGCTATTTTTATGTCTTACTTTAATAAGATGATCCTGTCCAGCAGAGATGACCTTATTTCTTGTTAGCATGAGATGGTTGATTGGTCCCTTGTGCTTGTGTTCAGTCAGCGTGTTCAACAGGATTAGTTCGGGCTCGGAACGTGAGTGCTGTACAAAACCATCTGTAACGGGGTACAATGAGAGAGAAAGAGAGATATATATAATGTAATATGAGTAAAACAAAGCATGGGGAGTCATGTTAGCATGAGATGGTTGATTGGGCCCTTGTGCTTGTGTTCAGTCAGCGTGTTCAATTTATGTTATTTTGGTTAATATATTATTTTTCATATTGAACTATTTTCAACCTGTTTACTTCCCAATGCGTTGATTATCATGAATAATTTTATTTCAAATGGCGGAAATAGGATCAAATGTAATTTTGTCAAAAATCAGATAAATGAGGGCGCTCTTCAAAATATCATATTAATGTGCATACATCTGCCTACATTAATTATAAAAAGTATTTTTTATCAATAATAATTCCATAATAAGGTAAAAATTGTATGACCATTATAATTGCAATTATCATTTAAGAACCTAAAACCATTGGACAACATTATTGAATGTAAGTTTGAACCATAAACTTTAACATCTGATTTCTTGTTGTCATTGTCATTTAAATTTTACCTGAAAATTGGACGGCATTGTACGGCAACACACACTATGGGGTAAAGAGTTCAGAGCTGACGCAGCACGGCACTTTGTTACTTACTCAGACCGTCACGTATGATAATCTCTGTAAATCGAGCTCCTAGTAAGGAATGAATGAATGAATAGGTTCCCTGGCCCTTTTTCAACGCATTGGTTATATGAGCTACCCATGCAAAGCCTTTGATATGCACTTGTCAATTGTAATCCCTCTCAACACAGTCCTTCCATCTCAAAAGAGGCCTCCCCCTCCCCCTTCGATCAACTTCCAAGTACGACATCGCCCTTTTCGTGAGACGTCCACCGTCCATGCGCTTCATGTTGGAGGAAAATCACTCCTATCTCAAATTGGGAGAATTGCGACATAATACCCGATCTGCCATGGTGCATCACATATATCACTAATATCACATTGTGATTTGAAACCAATATTAGAATATCAACACAAGTTTTACTCTCAGAATAAAGCAGAAAAAACACATTTATTTATTAAGAGAGCAATAAATTTCTCTCCTGAGCACTTTTAAGGAGCGCGATCGTGCTCCTTATAAATGAAGGTCTGCTTACTTTGTGCTGCGGTCAGTGACCCCCGGAGTATGAGTAGGAACTGCAGCGTGCCGTCCAGCCTCGAGACGACCAGCTGATTACGTCGCAGCACAATGTCCGTCACACCGATCGTATTGTCATCGTAACAGGACAACAGCAGACCGCAGTGAATGTCCCACATCTACAGGAAGATAAAATGTTGATTGATTGATAAATATCTATTAACACCAAAGCCAGGGTCACATCGATCGTGTTGTCATCATAACAGGACAGAGCCAGGGTCACACCGATCATGTTGTCATCATAACAGGACAAAGCCAGGGTCACACCGATCATGTTGTCATCATAACAGGACAAAGCCAGGGTCACACCGATCATGTTGTCATCATAACAGGACAAAGCCAGGGTCACACCGATCATGTTGTCATCATAAC
>JAODAI010255503.1:0-25484 GCA_027575025.1 Scotoplanes globosa | reverse complement strand
TCATCATTCCCGCCGGCAAATCAACACATAACCCCCCTACTCTGTTAGCATCTCAAATGATGTCTCAAGTTTTGGACACACTCGATCAACAGTTTGATGTCGTGTTTCTCGATTCACCACCAGCTTTGGCAGTATCCGATGCACGTATTTTGGCGACAAAGGTCGACGCAACCATATTCGTCGTTCGGTGGGCTGACACCAGCAGGGACATGGTCAAAATGGCCTTAAAACAAATTAACGATTCTTCCGGGACCCTCGCCGGTGTCGTGATGACGATGGTCGATGTTAAGAAAAATATTAAGTACGGATATGGAGATTCGTTCTATTATCAAAAACGAATTAGCCAATATTATACCGACGGCAGGCCTGGGTAAGTTTTACAAATCACATGATTGTCATGTTCCGCAGTTTTCAGCGCATCACAGTTTTACTTGTCGCCGGTGCCCTCCTGTATTTGGGGGTTCCAAGGTTTATATCCGCCCTTGTAACACTGCCATCAGGTCCGATATTAAATCAAATTCAAAAAAACAGACCCGTCACAGAAAGCTCTCTCGAGATCCTTATTAACTCGCAAAAACGAGGACTGAACTGGAACGAAACCGCTAGGTCCTGGACTGATTTAGGGCTCGCTCAAATTCTTTTGGCCAACAAAACTGGCGTAGATCAGGATAGGGTAGAACTCCTCCAAGAGGCTGAAAAATCCCTCATTAAAGGACTTTCAATTGGGCCATCTAATGCATTCGCTTGGTCGCGACTCGCATATATTGATTTGGTATTGAACGGCCTTTCCCCATCGGTGGCGAAAAAACTAAAGCTTGCTTTAACGCGGGCTCCACATGATAGGCGCCTACTGTTTGAAAGGTTGGAATTAGGTTTACATGCATGGTCAGTATTAGATGAGACCACAAAAACAATGTTTCTTGAACAAATTCGATTTGGATGGTCGTTCAACCAACCGAGGCTGATTTCTGTTGTGGTTAAAACGGGACAAGCGGGCTTGGCGCGGGCTGCCCTTTTTACAAATTCGAATGACTTTAAAACGCTCGAAATTCGGCTCAAGAAATATGGTCAAACAAATAAATAGAATGCCGGCGAAGCCCACGCATCACCACTTATCTTTTTGGCGAGTTAAGCTCCAGGATTGTGCGCAAGCGGCTCCTATGATGAAACTGTAAGTGACTGCAACAGCTGGAATTTGTAAGCTGAAATCAACAAGGGCATGTAAGAAAACAAGGATACTCGCAGAAAACCCGATTGCCGGATAAAGCACACCATGCCGCCTTGTCCGGATACCACGATAGGTCAGAAATAAAAAAACGGTAAAAATCGCGAATAATGAACCTGACGCAAATAAACCCATTTCCATGGCGTTCTCAAGATAGGTATTGTGCCCTCTTAAAAAGGTCAGTGGAATGTCAGCGGTCTTAAGTGATTGGAATTCGTCGGCAAAGGTACCGTAACCGGTCCCGAACCAAGGATCGTCCCATATTCTATCAAATATAATTCTGTAGACTTGAGGGCGAACAAAATCATCAGATACCAGCGATCCAAGACGTTGATCCAAACCCCCTCCAGCAACATAAAGCAGGGTACCTATCCCAAATAGGGCAAAACCACTCATGAGGAAGACATATTTCATGCGCAAACCTTTGGTGAAACAAAGAATCACACCAAGAACGAGAAGAGAGAAAACCGTGCACAAAAACCCCGCTCTTGAGTGAGTGAGAAGGAGCGCCATCATAATCGCCCCCAATATAACGAGATAAAACCAACTTCGCTCCAGCGCTTCATCCAACAACTGCCGTATCCTCTCGGTCTTGCTGAATGGTTTTGCCAAGGGGTTCCCGAGTATTCGAATGAATAAACCCGATGTACAAACAAGACCTAGGCCAGCGTATGTAGCATAGGAATTTCGATTGACGAAAGTGCTGGTTAGGTCGCCAAGATAAGCAAACTTGTCGAACCATAATATCGTTTGCGAGCCGGAATAGAAAACCCATAACCCATAACAGGCGTAGAAAAAACCTGCCAGAGCCAGCGATCTTATCGCTAGATAGGCATTTTCAATTTTACGGCAGTACTGAAATGACAACCAAAAGATTCCGACATACGTCAACAATCCCATTAGGCTGGTAACTGTGGCCTCTGGATCTATCGAAATAGCCCCAGCAAGAGGTACACTCAGCGCATCAGAGGCACGTCCCCATATCGGCGCCTTCAGGTCTGCGGGAACAAAAGATACTGTTTGAACCGCCACCCAGAGCACGGTGAATATCAACATCACCACGACTGGCCAAATTGTTTGGAATCCAAGTGCAACCGGTCGATCTTTGATTAAATTTTCAATTTTCCAAGCAATAAGAAGGATTCCAACCAATACCGCCAACAGGGACGTACTCCAAGGGTAAATCGAAGCAAACGGTAGCGGTGCCAAAACCACAATCGCAACGAGAAGCTTGAATATCATTTTGGAGCCTGCCGAAATAGCGCACCATCTTCCTGCCGGCTAAATAATTTAACATGATCTAACGTGCTAACCATAGCGCTATCGGAAATCATGATCGAATAGGACGCCTAATACGATCGAAATATCGAGATGTCTAAATTGGTTAATTTCGGCCAAAATCATCCTCCACACGGACGATGTCGTCTTCACCGATATAGTCCCCAACCTGCACTTCAAAAAGGCGCAACGGGAGATCACCTTGATTTTCCAATCGATGAATTGTTCCCAGCGGGATATGTGTCGATTGCCCCGCTTCCAGCGTGAATACGTCATCACCGTTTGTGACAATAGCCTGCCCTTCGACCACCACCCAGTGTTCGGCCCGATGATGATGATACTGAAGACTGAGTTTCGCACCGGGATTAACGACAATTTCCTTCGTCAGGTAATTGGGAAATTCTTGTAGATTCAAATAACTTCCCCATGGCCGATAAACTCTGCGGTGACTAATATGTTCAGTGCGCTTAGCCTGCTCCAATTGTGAGACAATATGGCGAACGTCCTGCGCGTTACCTTTTGTGGAAACCAAGACGGAATCTTCCGTGGCAACGATTATAAGGTCATCGACGCCGACAGCAGAAACCAAGATATTATCGCTATGGATATAAGAATTTTTTGCGTTATAGGTTAGAACATCTCCAACAATAACGTTATTATCAGCATCCTTGATGCCAACTCCATAAAGTGCAGGCCATGCACCAACATCACTCCACCCCATATCAACCGGAACAACCGCGGCACTGTCTGTGTTTTCCATTATGGCGACATCGATCGATAACGAGGGGGCCTGCGCAAACGATTCTTTTTCCAAGTGAATAAACCGGCCCTCATGGCGAGCGGCTTCAACCGAGGAATTTATCGCAGTCGCGATGTCAGGCTGCAATCGGGCTAGTTCTTCAAGATATTTGGCAGGGGAAAGCAAAAACATTCCGCTATTCCAAACGTGTTTACCTGAGTTCACATATTCGGTTGCAGTCGTCTCGTTTGGTTTTTCGGCAAACTTACGAACATTGAAACATTTTTCAACGGTGTCTAGTTCATCACCGATTTCTATATATCCATACCCAGTTTCAGGAGAGGTTGGCTGGATTCCAAACGTAACTAAATATCCGTCCTGGGCAGCCGTCGCAGCAACCTCTACCGCATCAAGAAACGCGGGGACATCTTTGATATCATGATCTGACGGTAAGACGAGCATTAGACTTTCAAGATCATCATCCAAAAGCGTGGTTGCGACAGCGGCAATGGCGGGAGAAGTATTGCGGGCGACTGGCTCACAAATAATGGCGCGATAATCAACTTCGCATTGGCGGAACTCTTCAGCGACAAGGAAACGGTGATCTTCATTGCAAATGACAACGGGGTTCTCAAACCGTGTACCTTTAACTCGGTTCAGAGTTTCGGAAAACAGCGACTGCTGTGACAAAATATCTAGGAATTGTTTGGGTCGCAGATAGCGAGAAATTGGCCACAGTCGTGAACCAGCACCGCCAGAAAGAATAACAGGGACAACTGAAATTTGGGTCATAGCCACTAAACCTTCAGACATTTATTTATCTATTTTGGATTCTACAATACACGATAGGCGGTTTCAGCAGGTTAATCAGCCCAAGCTGTTCTCACAATACCATGCATAAGTCATTTCAAGTCCATCTTCTAGGCTGGTGATAGGAGACCATCCCAACGCCTTCAATCTACCAATATCAAGAAGTTTACGCGGCGTTCCATCCGGCATTTCGGCGTCAAAATTCAATTGTCCTTCAAAGCCAACGACCTTACACATCAACTCCGCAACGTCTCTGATCGAAATATCAACTCCAGTACCAACATTGATCTGGATTTCGTCAGAATAATGTTTCATCAGAAAAATCAATGCATCGGCGAGGTCATCGACATGAAGGAATTCACGTTTAGGATTTCCACTTCCCCATACGCTCATAGAGGGGGCTCCTGAAATCTTGGCCTGATGCGATTTAGCCATCAAGGCAGGCAGAACATGACTTGATTGAAGATCAAAATTATCTTGGGGACCGTAGAGGTTCGTCGGTTGTGCGGAAATAAAGTCGCACCCATATTGTCGACGGTAAGCCTGGCATAACATGATTCCAGAAATTTTGGCAATCGCGTACCATTGATTGGTCGGCTCCAGCGGACCGCCTAATAAATCATCTTCACGCATTGGTTGAGGTGCATTCCGGGGATAAATGCAAGACGAGCCTAAAAACATAAGTTTTTCAACCCCGGTTTTCCATGCGCTATTGATGACATTCGTTTCAATAACCAAATTACTATAAATAAACTCTGCCGGCCGTGATCGATTGGCATGAATGCCCCCCACAATTGCCGCGGCGACAAACACAGCTTCGGGTTTATTCTTGTCCATCCAGTCTTCAACATCTTGCTGCCGGGTTAGGTCCAACTCGGCTCTCGTTGCCGTTAAAACTTGGCAATTCTCTCGCGATAGGCGTCTAAGTAGCGACTGCCCCACCATTCCTCTATGTCCGGCGACCCAAACCTTTTTCCCTTGCAGAGAATAAATGGATTTTGTCATTTTTGGTTAACCTTGGGCCAATTTTGATTTCAAATCTTCCAAATCACAGCGCACCATTTCTTCGACCAATTCCTTGAACGATGTTCGTGCTGTCCATCCCAGTTTCTCTTTTGCTTTTGTGGGATCGCCCAGCAAATTGTTAACCTCCGTTGGGCGGAAGTAACGAGAATCAACTTCCACGAGAACATCCCCCGAAGATGCTTCAACGCCAATTTCATCAACGCCGCTTCCTTGCCATTTGATCGTTCGGCCTGTCTCAGCAAACGCAAGCTCAACGAACTTTCTAACGGAATAGCTTTTGCCTGTTGCCAAAACATAATCATCTGGTTCGGCCTGTTGTAAAATTCTCCACATGCCTTCGACATAGTCGCGCGCGTGACCCCAGTCACGTTCGGCGTCAAGATTGCCCAAAAATATTTTATCTTGCTGCCCTAGCTCTATTGCCGCGACCGCTCGGGTGATTTTACGCGTTACAAAGGTTTCCCCTCGAGTGGGGCCTTCGTGATTAAATAAAATTCCATTAGATGCGTGGAAGTTATAGGCTTCCCGATAATTTACAGTAATCCAATAGGCGTATAACTTGGCCGCCGCATACGGGCTACGGGGTTGAAATGGTGTATTTTCATTTTGCGGCGTTGGGGCATTACCATACAGTTCTGACGTAGAGGCCTGATAAAATCGCGTTTTCTCTCCCATGCCAAGGATACGCATCGCCTCCAGAATTCTGAGTGTGCCCAGGCCATCAGAATTTGCCGTATACTCGGGCGTTTCAAAACTGACTTGCACGTGACTTTGGGCTGCTAGATTGTAAATTTCGTCTGGCTGTATTTCCTGAACCAACCGGATCAAGCTTGTCGGATCAGTCATATCACCGTAATGAAGAAAGAGACGGACATCATCTTGATGCGAATCCGTATACAGATGATCGACACGGCTGGTATTAAATGAGGATGATCGACGTTTTACGCCATGAACCATATACCCCTTAGCCAACAGGAGTTCCGCCAGATAGGCACCATCCTGCCCCGTTACTCCGGTAATGAGTGCTACTTTTTGCGACGTCATATCAAATTCCTCATTTTACTGCCGATCGCCATATGAAAACTGATTTGCACATAGTCAAAGTTAATATAATAATTGAATTAACAAAGTAGTAAAAGCTGGAACCTTCTTTGAATACGTTAAAACTATTATCGCTCCTTTCAATACTGCTGTGCATCGTCCTGCAGTTTACATTGGCGCCACGATTTCAGGTTATAAGTGACGAATTACTAGTCAACAGTGACTTCAAAAATCGGCAACAAGGGTGGAAGATTTCCGGCAAAGGGGGGGATATTAAGATCAATAACGACTTGGTCACGATTACCAGTAATAACTTTGATTCTTCCTTTCAACTGATCCAGACCCTGCCTCCACCTGAGATGGGAAACGAAGTTATGGTTCAGGCTGATCTTCAGATTAAAGATGTCGTTGGACAAAATCTCATTTATGAACGAGCACGGTTATATTTGGTTGGGCTTAATAGTGATGGCAATTATATGTGGAACATCCATCACAATGTGGCGCTATTGCAGGGAACCGAGACGTGGAGGCGATATAATCGAGTGTTCCCAGTCATTGCGGAAATGGAAAAGCTGGTTCTGGGTATAGGATTTACAAGGGCTACCGGCATGCTTCAGGTCAAAAATTTAAGTGTGCGTGCAGTTTCGGAATATCAGGTTTTCACGATCGTTTCGTATGCAATGTTGGCAGTCATGGCCGTGATTCTGATGTGGATTGCCATCCCAATTTTACAATCGATGGAGGCAACCCGTTCCTCCATTAGCCTTTTGCTTATCGTCGGAATTATCGTTGTTGGAGTCCTAATGCCCGCCCCGTTAAAACATAAATCGCATGACGTTGTAGCCGCGAGTGGCGCATCTGAATTATTTTATGAGGCTCTAGCATTAATACGAAATACGGACGCGAAGCATACCCTACAAGAGAATACCTTTGTCAGTGTTCCGATTAGTAACGTAGGTCATTTCGTATTTTTCACTTTGTTGGCATTCAGTTCAATTTATTGTTTTTCGCACATATTCGTCAGGGTGCTTTTACCTTACTTGTGGATGTTTGCGGGTATCACAGAGATTGTACAGTTCTACGCGATAGGGCGTGATCCAAGTCTCAGGGATTGGTTAATAGATGCCGCTGGAATTGGGTTAGGGCTTTTATTAGCCGCGTCATTTCGCGCGATTAAACATTAACAAAGAACATCAGGCGCCAGGTCTCAATGGGATTCTTGGTGCCGGCACCTCATTTCAACTGATAAGCGGGATCGAGCAGAAAATTGCCAACTATAGCGGGACGTCCACCAACAAAATTCTTTTGCAAAACCGGCGCAACTGCCAGCATCAATTTTTTAAGGTATCCGGGTTCCGAAACCTCACGCATTAACAACGGCGACGGGTTGGCATAACCAAATGAAGGCGCTTTCGTGTTCATACTTTTTACGTTTCCATTTTTGCGAAACTTGTTAATGCCCTTAAACGCGGCCTGCAAAAATTGAATTCGACGTAGGGTGGTGGATGCAGTAATCCACGCCTTTCCACCACGCCATCCTTTAACATCCGGAGGAGAAAAAATTCTTTGGCCCATTCGGTTTTGCTGAAGCCGCAATCTTTCAAGATTGGTCGGGTTGTGTCCCAGGAGGCGCAAGGTGCCTATTGTCAATTCGACCGGCGATTTTATTAGGATCCCCCGGTTTTGCGGATCACGGAAACTATCCGACATAAACATCGCTTTCATCATCGGTTTGAGATTGTACTTATGCTCTCTAATTAATTTAGAGAGTCTCTTGATCTCTGCAGGGTTAGGGGTCAGCGAAACGAATTCGCGCCAGAGTTTTTCGGTCAGAAATTCAGCCACACGAGGCTGCTCAAGTATAATATCAATCACGTCAAATCCGTCGAAATTTCCGGTCCTCCCCAAGACAGATTTGTCCGTATCATCATGCAACTCGATCCGAAATTTAAATCTCGCTGTATGGGAATCAACCCGCCATCCCGTGTAGGCACGGGCAGATTCCCGAATATCTTTTTCTGTGTAAATTTGTCCCTCACCAAGAGTAAATAATTCCAATACTTCGCGGGCGAAATTTTCGTTCGGCTCGCCTCTTTTGTTGCGGTTCGTATCAAGATAAATCATCATCGCCGGACCAATTGAAACCCTGACCAGAAGTTCACGGAAATCGCCAATGGCGTATTTTCGAAAAAGGAAATTTTGCTCATATAGCCATTGACCAAATCCAACCTTGCTGGATTCTGACACAAAATGACTGTGCCAAAACAATACCATATGCTCGGTAAAAGGGGATGGCGTATCCAACATCTCCCGATTCCACCACTGACTCATTGCCGCTCGGTCATCCCTTCTTAGGAGGCCATACTCCCTGCGTGTTGCCTTATCCATATCCTTGACATACGGGCGATCCATAGGGCTGGCGTAGAAAGGTGGCGGCGGCGTAATCGCATAAGTCAAAACACCATCAAGAATATGATCAACTGCGGCTTCGTATTTGAGCGGCAGAATTTTTTCAATTTCTTCTGGTGAAGCGACACCAAAACCTGTACGCGCCAATAGATGACGCGCTTCCTCAAAAGGAATCGCATACGCCTGACGGCCGCCTATGAAAAAACATAAGGTGAGGAAGAGCAATCGAACAATCATAATAATTACTCACAAATAGGATTCCGCGGGCATACCATTTTTAGAAAATTACCCGTTACTAAGTTTTGTAATTTAAGCAATTCGAGCAGCATGACCTAATCCGGTGTTATCCTATATTTTAACACTGAGCGGCCTTTCAGTCTATCATTCGAACACGTTCACAGTCTTGCTCTAATGTATTTCCATATTGTTAATGGGACAAATACCAAAATCGGAGTCGCGTGCCAGTTAATGGGACCAAATAAGTCCTGACTAACCACCAAATAGCTTTTTTCGCAGGATTAGGGCAAGGTACTTGGTGTTCGTCACCAAATAACGTTTCCACATTCTCCTCGGCTCTTGCATTATCCTGAATACCCACTCCATACCCAATCGTTGCATCCAGACCGGTGCACGAGCTGACTTTCCGGCGTAAATGTCAAATGTACCTCCAACACCCATCGCAAATTTAACGCCAAGGCGGTCACGCCATTTATTTATGAATTGCTCTTTCATCGGCGATGTAATTGCAACAAACAACATGGTCGCTCCCGTGTCGCGTATTTGATCTACGACTTCTTCCTCACGGTCCCAAAAATATCCGTGATGCCATCCACCAATTATCAATTCTGGAAATTCGGCTCGTAAATTTTCCACGGCCTTATCAACAACTTCCTCGGTCGCACCCAGAAAGAACACGGGCTCCTTGCGGTGTGAAGCCATGCTCAACAAATTTGCGAACAGATCAATCCCGGCAACCCGTTCAGGAATTTTATGTCCCAGGAAACGCCCACCAAGCACTACTCCAGCACCGTCAATATTAATGATGTCGCAGTTTACGATGGACTGCCGAAGGGCGAGATCATGTTGCGAATTCACCAGTTTAGCGACGTTTATTACGACATGCTGCGTAAATAAATCAGTTTCCAGTCTCCGCTCTATCTCATTAAGTGTCTCAGACATTGTCCAAGGGTGCATCGGGACATCAAACAAAATAATCGGTTCTTTCATTTTTCCAATACCTCACGCCACCATATTGCAAGCGTAAGAAGAGAGAAAACTTGTCGACTTCTGTCCGGTCGTCCTGCCAAATGATCGGACCATATTTTATGAACTCCTTCTGTTTTTAAGACTGAAAAGTGAGGCGCATGTTTGTCAATTAATATATCTTCAATAAATTCGCGCCAAGGTCCTTTTGACCATTCCCCGAACGGCACCTGAAACCCTTTCTTCTTACGGTGAACAATCGATGCGGGCAGGTATTGTTGCGCCATCTTTTTGTGAACAATTTTGGTTTTGCCCATGGCCACTCGAAAACTTAAGGGTAAAGATTCTATAAACTGAACCAATTCAATATCCAACATTGGCACTCGCGCCTCCAGAGAGGTCGCCATGGAAATTTTGTCACCGTATAACAAAAGGTCATCCGCCAGGTTCATACGTGAATCTAGCCTCATTAACTGATCCGCTGGTTGACGATCCTCCATACCGAGGCGCTGAAGCCAGCATTCCACCAATGGGACAGCACCGCCGTCATCACCACGGCCATTGAGCAATGCTCTGTCGCCGGACGCGAAGAGAGCAGAAGCTTCAACCGCACGGCCTGCCAAATCAGAAATAGGAAGTGTTCGCAAACCGCGCTCAAGGACATCAGGCAGCCCCCTCATGTGCTTTCCAATTGCGTATGCCAAACCCCACATACCCGACCAAGGCATCATCCTGCGGACCATTTCAACCTGATACCGGCGATACCCACCCCAGGGCTCGTCGGTTCCCTGGCCGGTCAAGACTACGGTGACATCTTCTCTCGCTTTTTTCGTCAAATACCACATGGGCATTATCGATGTCGTCCCCAGTGGCTCTTCAATGGATCGAACGATATCCGGCAATACCTGCTGCAACTGATCAGGTGTAACTTCTATCTTATTGAACGGCAGACCCAAAACCCGGGCGGTTTCGGCCGCATCTTCAATCTCGCACTCGGGATGCCCGCTACCAAATCCAACGGTAAAACACGGAAGGTTGTTGCCGGCGTCCTTGGCCATAGCGGCGACCAACGCAGAATCAACGCCGCCTGAAAGAAGAACACCAACAGGCACATCAGAGAGCAATTGCCGATCAACGGCACTACTCAACTGAACTTGATAAGACCGCATCGAATCTTCTAGCGAACCTTCAAATCGTGGCGCCGGTGAGCGGCCATAGTACTGCAGGTCTCTTTCCCCAGACTCGGTGTCTATTTGCAGTACATGTCCGGGTGGTAGTCTACTCACCGATTTAAATAGTGTTGTGGGGGAAGGAACGTAGCGAAGCGTTAGGAAAAGCTGCAAGGCCTCTTCATCAACCCCGCAACTTGCCCCACCCATAACCTTCAGTGCCCGAATTTCTGATGCAAAACCAACGGTCGAGTTGCGCTGGAAATAATAAAGAGGTTTTATTCCAAATGGATCACGAACGAGATAGAGTTGCCCCTTCAAGGTATCCAGTGCAGCAAACGCGAACATTCCGTTCAACCGCGGAAGTGTCGCAGCAATACCAAATTCTGCAATCAGTTCAATGAGCGTTTCCGTATCCGAATGGCCCCGGAAGGGACCTTTCAGATCATCGCGTAAACTCAGGTGATTATAGATCTCACCATTATATGTAACCCACCACCGCTTATCTTTGCTTTGCATGGGTTGGCTGCCGGCTGGTGATAAGTCGAGGATGGAAAGACGGGTTTGCCCCAGATGTACCCGTTTCCCGTTGACGGCGACGGTGGTTACCCCCCGATCATCTGGCCCTCGATGGCTGAGGGACGCAACATGAGTGTCGGTAAGTTCAATTCCGATGGCCCCCAAAATACCGCACATCAGTTTGAACCTTTCAAGACTAGATCAAGACGGGATCTTTGGTAAAGAAATGGCGCGATCCCCCAACGAAAAAAATCTTCACCCCATCGGCGACCAAAAACGTCAATGCGGCAATACCATTTTTCATCTTTTTGAAATCGCTCTTCCACCCGGATTACAAATGACTTGGCGCTGTCTAAGTCACCCATGTCGATTAGCAGTCCAAGATATTCTGCTTGATCATAAAGATCCCAGCGAAAGGGATCTTTGAGGTCCCGCTCCACAAAACGACGACACAGCCCAAACCTTCGGTCATAAAAATTATTCTGCAAGAACGACCAGCCGGTCTGGACGGCTGGATTAACGCCGTCAGCCAATTCGGGGAGCAGATGTTTTATCTTTATTAGATTTTTTAGTATAAAACACGAATGGAAACAGTCGATAAAGTTGCCATCATCATGATCAGCAAAATAATACCAGGAACCAGAACGTTGTTGCTGACTGATAACCCACTTGACCAACTTTCCAGTACGTTCGACGGCGATATCTCTTACGATTTCACGCCCATTTATTGCATGTAATGCATAAGCAAGGGCCGCATAAGAGTTGGCATTAACAACCATGCGTGGCTCATCAATTGCGGCATACGATAAAGCCAATTCGCTATCTGTGCTGTAAAGCACTTTGAGCGAATTCAAAAATTGCCACGTTGAATGAAATAAAGCATCTACCTCTGGTCGGTCATCATTTGGCCAGTCCCAGCCGACGAGCGCTTCCATCACATAAGGTGTATTGGTTATGTAGGCTGTATTAGAGCCATATACACCATTTTTTGAATACCATTTGAATGGTAACCCCCAACCGACACCGTCTCCAACATTGATCGCCAAGTCCTTAAACAGTGCTAGTATTTCTTTTTTTTCTTCCTGTCCAGGAAGCGCCATGGCTTCAACGTGCGGGAAATAATTTTTTCCAATTTTTAGGAAATGCCTAAACAGAAGCGGTGCTGTCAATTCAATAACACCAATGAATAAAACTGCAATTTTCGAAGGAAAGGCCCCTTTTGTAAAAGACACTTTCAACCGCCCTAGTACATCAGTTGACCAAATATCATAAGGGTCAAAGCATTGCTTCATTTTGCTTCTCTTTTGCGAATAACTTTGGCTGGTACACCTGCGACAATTGAGAACGGCTCAATATCACGGGTAACCACAGACGCAGCACCTATAACTGCACCCTTACCAATCGTTACGCCGGGCATCACGATGGCATTTTGACCGATCCAAACATCGTTTTCTACCGTCGGCGCTGACCTTTCACTTTCTCCTTGAATTACCATTGGAATATTTAAATCGTTGATATTATGAGTGCGATCTAAGAACACGCATCCGGGGGCGATCATAACAAAATCACCTATAACGGCGCTTCTCATTTCAACGCCCTTGTTAATCTGGCAGTTATCACCAATCGTTACATTCGGCCTAAATCCTACATCAATTCCTGGCTCCAATTCGCAGTCCTTACCAATTCGGCAACCCATCCCAATTAGCATCACTTTTCTGATCCACGAAAAAGCGATCCCACCTGGCCAGAATGTATGGGGCAAGTGAATGCCAATTAATCGATAGCAGATTGTTGAAATCGCCCACACTATATTGCTAAACAATTTCATTGACCCTAATCCACCTCAATATCAATCCCGACATAGATCACTGACTTAATTGGAACATTCAGTGATTTCATTATAGTAGCCAAGAGGAACAAATTCGAATGTTAAGCTTTCTGCCACCAATCCGACGAATCAAGTCTGTGCATTAAAGCTGTTCAAAACCTTAATAACCATTGCCAGGCCTGCATAATTGCCACCACTAAACGATTGCTCATCCCAGCGGTAGGCTTATTTTCGCTATGGGGTTGAAATAAAACGACCCCCTTCTTCCGTAGTCGATTACCCGTAACGATGTGACCAATTTCAAATGCCTTATTCTCTGCAATAAATTTTTTCGTATTAGACAGATTCAATCCACACCACGATTCTATATGATCCATTGTGCCTTCCGGGTCGGATAGTAATGTTTCATAGCGAAGTTGGTGGACTTTTCCTCTAAGCATCCAACACGCTAAGCGAAGTGATGCAAGGGTAACTAGATAATAAGTGAGAGCCGCTATCGGCGATTTGGGCCGTTGTTCATCTTTGTTTTGCTTTTGGAAGGAATTCATTAACCCGGCAGCGGAGCGTGTCAGGCATATTACTGTTACATCTGACCGAACAATACGGAGCAAGGCTAATGCACGACCAGCGTACTTCGATGAATCGATTACGAAGCGGCATCCGGAAATCTGTTGAATAGCAGAATACAACCGCCTGTTTAATTCCTTGTATTCCTGTGTGCTTTCGTTAGGAACCAGTCCGAGCAGCTGTTTTAGAAAACCATCATGCCAATCAATGCTCTTTTGTACACGTGCCCATTTTTGAAACTCACGCTCAGTGAGGTTTATTTCATTCAATACGTCGCGCCAGAATTCGCATTCAGAAGTGCGTTGCTGGCAGGAGCAATCATTGTTGGCAACAAATCCTTCCTCAATCATACTTGTCAGTTCACCTGCGCCAAACGCGTTGTGGCCATTTGCAAGCAGGACTTCCAAGATGGTTGAACCGCTTCGAGCGGTACCCATAATATAAATGATTTTCGCCATTTTTTTGGGGGGGCCAGAATTATGCATCGATTGTTTCTAGCCACTGTTCATATGTGGAAAAATGCAGACCGGCTTCTTTGGCCCACGCCAAGTAGTCGGTCAAAGATTTTTCCGATAAGGGGGTGAAATTTTTTGAATGAGCTATCGCGACAACGGGGATTGGTGTCGCGGCATCTTTATGTCGCTCTAACCATTGCTGGGTTATTTGAATCAACACTTCCGATGGCATCGTCGAAAAATCCAACATTACACGCCCCAGTCGCCGTAATTTTGATAGCGTCGCCAAAACGGACTGCAGCCGCCCATCAGGCCCCCGATAAGATCCCGAACACCCCGGGGCAAATCCTCCGTTTCCACTCGACCGTGACTCTCGTAACGCCCGAAGATGTTTCAATCGCCCTACGGTTCCGGTTGCGATCGGCAACTCGAACAATCCCGTGCCTTCATCTCGGCAAACATCCTCAGCCGACTTCCACCAAGGTCTGTCGGGCGCCCCGCGAAAGTCGCTCCAAACGCCTGGGGCACGATTTAAGATTCCTGGGGCAACAGTGGAATCAATCCTTAGTCCCTGCTCTGATAACACCCGTAATGTTTCCTTTGAAGGCTGGATACACCATCCCCCCGCACGAAACACCAAGCATCTGTAGTCTTTTCTATATGCCCGGACGGTTTTCTCCAGCCAATCCTTATAGGTTCTAACCTGTGACTCGATTTCCTTGGCATCGAGATCGCCAATTCTCCAGTTGCCCATTTCCACATCCCATTCCCCACTGTCATTAAGCGTCGCATCTTTCCATTGTGGGTGGATGTGTAACTGGATGTCATGACCACGATCGCAGGCTTCAGCAATTTGCCTACGTATATTGTCAAATGCCGCATAGTGCGCGGCTTCCATGACGGAAAATTCGACAGCTTCGACGAATAGCGTCAGCGGTGCATCAAATTTTTCGGCAATCTGCATCATCCTGTCAGATGGGGCAACAACACAAGACTGCAGACATCCGTAACCGTTGCCAAACAACTCGTAATCCACGGTTAGAATTAAATGGGGGGCGTTGTTCATTGGACCTTTTGCAAAATTAACAATGTTAGACTCTGAAAAATATCATTGTTAGACTCTAGGAACAACTTCTTCTTTTGGAACTGGTGTTTGAAAAAGGCGGCTAAATTGTGAACCCATCACAGTTACCGATCTTCAGAGCCCTTAGGATTCTTGAGTAATAGTAACTGTCCGGTAAGATAGAGAGCTGAGGTGTGTGTTGATACGTTGGGAGCGCATATGGGGATTCCTCGGTGTTCGGCATCATCACTGGAAAAAATATTTAAAGATGGGATATTGAGAGAAACTAGGAAGGAGTCATTTTCTCCATCATTCCACTCCTATAAAACGGATTAATATTGTACATGGAATAGATCTCTATTGGAGTTTGTTATGGATGAAGATCAGGTAAAGGAATTTTGGCAAGGTCACCCGTGCGGAGATGGTCAGGTTGGTGGATTAAAAAACCTCAACAACGATCATCGAGTTTTTTTCGAGAAGTATGATGCTTTCAGATATGGTCAATATCCAGAACTTTTAGACCTATTAGATGACATGAATTTCAGCAACAAGACGGTGCTGGAAATTGGATTGGGGCAAGGTGCGGATTCTGAACAAATTATCAAAAGAGGTGGAATTTGGAATGGCCTGGATCTCACCGCTGAATCCATTGAAAGAGTCGGGGCGAGATTAGAATTACATGAGTTATCTCACGGCGAATTAAAACAAGGTACGGTACTTGATATCCCCTACCCCAATGATGCTTTTGATAAAGTTTACAGTTGCGGGGTTTTGCACCATGTCCCTGAAGTTAAAACGGCCGGAAAAGAAATTCACCGTGTGCTCAAATCTGATGGTGAACTCATAATAATGATGTACGCAAAAGCATCATTGAACTATCTGATTTCCATAATTGTAGTGCGGCGAATTTTGCTGGCAATTGCCTACATGGCTAGAATTAAGGGCCCTGACGGTAGCAAGTTAGCGCAACACGTTGAAAACGCAAAAAAAATTGGCCTGCTAAACTATTTAAAGATGTCAAGTTTCATACATAGATCCACTGATGGTCCGCTTAACCCTTATGCCAAAGTTTATACGGTGGAAGAAGTAAAGCGAGATTTCCCAGATTTTGAAGTTATAAAATCTTACAAGGCTTTTATGCACGCCCCCCCAATACCCGTTCATGGGTTTCCAGGAAGGGGATTATTTGGTTGGCATTTATGGGTGCACATGAAACCCAAAACATGATCGGTCAACGATTTATTCTCTATTTGAACAATTCAATTATTGATATTTGAAACCTATGTCGTTTTTGCGCAGGTATTGTTGTTAATCAGAATAATATCGGTGAACGGTTTTTTCCGATCAGCACTATTTACGACATGTTCTTTATTTTTCTAATGAAGTCCTCAAGTTTCCCGGCCTGTCGATCCCAAGAGTAGTCTTCATTGGCGATTTTTGCATTCAACCTGCCCAGCCGATCTCTTAAATCTGGGTTTGAAAGCAGCTCTGATAATGAGACGTACACCGCTTCTTGGTTCCACTCCGTCACATATAGGCCGTGTTCTGAATATCTACGCGTAACCTGTCTGATCTCGCCAACGTGAGTCGCCAGGACGGGCCTGCCGCATGCCAAATAATCGCCCAACTTGTTCGGCCATCGAGATCGATTGACCAGGCTATCCTCTTGTAAGAGCAACAAGACATCCGCAGATGCCAAACCACACTTGTACGTTTCATAATCGACCCAGCCAAGTTCAAGGTATTCCTCGCCAACGTCATACCTATTTCGAAACTCCTGCTGGAGCGTTCCCCCCGTACTGAACCAAATAAAATTTGGAAATTTAGCTTTCAGGTTATTCAAATTTTCCAGAAAAGGTCTTAAATCATGGACTTCCTGATCATCCAGGCCGGCAAAACCAACCACATAGGCATCTTGTGGAATTCCAAGATGTTTTCTCGCCTCTTGCTTGCTGCGAAAATCTCCAGAATCTATGTCAGCCCCACCGTGGATAATACACGTGCGTTCTTCTGGCTGGCCCAACCCGATTGCGCGTTCTCTTAGAACGGATGACAGGGCGATGACACCATCAGCAGCCCTTTTATCCGCCAGTTCAAAAAAATTATCCAATATTCCTAACGACATCTTGTAGAGGCGGGACTTTCTCTCATACAGCCCCCCCTTGCCGAGCCAATCCCACCACTCACATATGTAGGGAACTTTGCGCCACCTGGCATAAAGATGACCGGGAATTCCTGTCACGGGTCTGAATCCACTATCAACGAATACAACGTCAAAGCGATGATGGGCCAGGAATAACAAACGACTGATAAGATCAATAATACTTAAGCCACCCTTTTTGATCTTGTACGGGGAACAGTCAAAGAAGGTGACAATGTTTACCCCATTGCGGATTTCGCGATGCCCTTTCCAGCCTTTGTTAGCCGCAATGAAGGTAATTTCATGTCCACATTTTACCAGTCCTTTTGCTAGCGGGAATCCCCTAGAAAAACCTTTTTCGTCCACGATTCCCTTGGTGAGAAATAGTATTTTCATATTTTCCTTGTTTCGGCGAACTGTCTTCAGTGCGTTTTGCCTCTGAGAGTACAATTTATCCATCAACCCTTGCAATGTTCCCGCTGGCATTCAATTTGAAAAAACCGTCTGAGCGTATCAATTTTTGATATGCTATTTTTGCTACTGTCTCCCCTATTTTGATCCAAGATTCGCGAGTATGTATCGCCGCAAAATGCCCAAAAATACCTTGCTGTAGGTTACCAAAATGTATTGCCATTCACGCCCACGAAAATGGTTGTGGGCAAACGCCCTATAAGCCTTATAACTATTGATCCCTCGTTTCTCATCGAATGTAGATATGATCCCTGACAGGGTGATTTTACTGGAAACATTCATGTTGTCTCTATTAACCTTGCTCAAAACTACCGAAGCAAAATCCATATAAACCGGCACGCCTGATTTGTGGGCACGTAATGTAAAATCCGTATCTGCATGATAATGAGGCAGTGCCGCATCGTATCTCCCAAGTCGACGAAAAATACTGACGGGGATCAACACCCCCTTTGCCGGAAGATGGGTGATAGGCACACATCCGCTCAGACCTATCGCGCTAAGGTGCTTTCCATGTCGAACAAGTGACCGAGATGCACACGTCAAATAGTTCATGACCAGACCAGCGGTTTCAATTTTATCTGGATCATCCTGATATGCACAAACCGAGCCGATAATCGATGCGGGATACTCCTTTGAGCGGTCAACTTTTTGTTCTATGTAATTCGGGTCGATCAGCACATCATTGTTTATAGTGAGTACGAGGTCCTCCGCATCACTTTCGGTTAAAACGTAATTAAGGCATCGATTGATGCCCCCTGTCCACCATAGATCACCCGTTCCATCAACAACCACGACATTGCGTTTATAGGCCCGCAGGTAGTCCCCGGTCCCGTCAGTCGACCCGTCATCACAAATTACGACTTTTGTATTTTCATAAGTTTGGTTTTCAATGCACGACAGGAAACCTTTGGTTTCTTCCAGGCGATTGAAGACTGGCAAAATAATGTAAACGCACGGATTCATTAGAAGTTAACCCACCATTGGTCTTCAAACCCTTCAAAATAGATACGTCCAATTTCAACTCTGATTTTGGGTATCAATTTGCATGAGAAATTAATCCCATATATTCCCTTACAAAACATAAACAATTTTGTTTTCAAAATTATAGAATAAGCAAAAGACGTATTAGATTATCGCGTTGGTCGTTGGGCCGCGTGTAAAATAGTAAAATTGAAATGCCATAAACAAAGGTAAATTGATAAAAGGTTCCGACCAGCACATCAGGAGAAAAGCCACAAAAACCAACAATCCTCCTCTGGCATTTTGTTCTCTGTAAAATTTACGAAATGACAACGCGTATAAGACAAAAACTAGGATGAACCCGATAATCCCATATCGAGCAAAAGTATCAGAAATATCGTTCATGCTAGGTCTCGTTTGATGGCCGAGATACCTCCCTTCCTCAAACAAACCAAGACCAAATATTGGGTTATCAGCAACATCTCTCATATCGATCAGAAAGCTCGAAAGCCTGCTGTTCCCGGTGTTACTAAGCCCTTGCGTAGTGGTCTGAACGTCCCCTCGTTCATACTCCGCGATAATTTTATCGTACAGAAAAGATTGAGATAAAAAAAACGCAACAAAGACCGGTATCAAATAGATCCCAGCGAGCATTTTTTTGGAAAATGGTCGATTTAGAAAAACTAGAACCGGTAATATGGAAAAAAGTATTAAATATCCGGTCGTCGAAAACGTGCTTGCCATGCCCAGAAGCATAACAGTAACGCGTCGATCAAACTTAAACCCGTTGCTCGCCATTTGAAAAACAATTGCCAAAAATAACACAGATGCAAACGCCGTTGGCTCCCACATATATCCGTGATTCTGCGTTAGACGGTCAATGACAAAACCATAAAAGAACAAACTGTCCTTCAGGATACCGCTCCATGAATGTTGGTCATACTGGAACACGCTCGGTACCGCCGAGAGGATATTATGTAACTGCAAAAATATGGAAGGGACGACTAAGCCAATACTGAATAAAACCAGTGAAACGATGGTAAGCCTGTAGGTTACCGTCACAAATATCGTGAATAGTTTATCACCCAACAATTTCACAACGGCATATGCAAACAGAAGTCTGCAAAAGAACCCAATGGTTGTATTGACATTAAATATCCCGGAAACCGCTGACTGTAACGCTACCCATACTACAAAATAAATCAAAAACAGGCCATAATAGGGATGAATCTTGCACTTATATATCCCGGCAAAAAAAAGAGCAATTATAGTTCCGGCAAGCATGGTCTCGTCGTCAAACCCTGCCAAGAACATGTGGCTTGAATTCAAAATCAACAGCAAAATCAGAAATGCGCCGATGACATCGATTTTACTGAAAATTAACCGACCTCTAGGTGCGGACAATAAAACAGTAGAATTATTCATCAAACATTTGGCCTGTTACAGTAACACAAAAAAATTTATAGACCTGCACTAACGTCAACAAAAATGTTAACAGGAAGCTTTCAACGAAAGTAAATATTAGCAGCACGCAACCAATTTCCCTAAGACAATTTTTAAAGTAAAGAGCATCAAGACTACGAATTCTGCCCAATTAAGTGTGCGCAAAAGGCATTACGTTGCGAGGATGGTAACCTAAATGTTGCGTCTAAACTTTCCGGGCGCTACCTTTATGTAAGATCTGGTGTGAATTTTTAAAAGCGATGTCACTAATTTCAGTTCAACTAAACCAATTGAATCTGGCGTTTAATCTTCAAAGACAGACTAATTAGGTATGTCACAAGCATAAAACAATGAACACACCTTCCAATACTCAGCCAGATGAACACGATTCGCTCAAATCAGTTGAGGTATTGTGGCCAAAAGTCCTGGAAAAGGCGGGTTTGAGTTCTGGAACATTACTATCAAGCAGTTATTTTGATCCTGCCAGAAGAACTTATGCCAGAGGTAATTTCGTATACAAAATATTGCTTACTCAATATGATACAACAGGAAAACTGCGTAATCAAAACTTACTGGGCGAGTATAATTTGCTAAAAAAATGCGCTGGTATACCGGGGGTTCCATCAGTAATTGAGATGCAACACAATAACGATTACGAGATGTTAATCGTCGAAAAAATTGAAGGCTCTAGTCCAAAATACATCAACATATTGGGCCTCTTGCTTGTTATGTGTAAACTGAGCGTTATAACTTATAGGCTGGCTTGCAGGGGAGTTTGCCAGAATGACATTATTCCAGAAAACGTACTTCGTACGAAAGAAGGAACCGTTTCATTAATTGATTTTGATCAAGCAACACGTTCAGGATTTTTCGCCGGAATAATCAGATCTTTTTTAGGGATAAGAATAGGAGAAGGAAAAGTGCATGGAAGTTTTATCACTTTGCTAAAGAGGCATCTCAAAAATAACTTACCTCCTCAGGCAGTTGCGATCGTTAAAAAAATATTTGGCAAAAAACCAAATAACAAACTTCCTGTATTACCTGAAAACGCCAGCACAAATCTGAAAAAGCTTCTGGAAGCTTGGGAGATCGCTCAACTTTCAGATGCCTCATCTCCGAACATAATTGACGCCTATTACTCACTTGATTTCGAAGGTGAAAAGTTTCCTGGCGAACGCTCCTGGGAAGACAGATGGGTCACATTCCGGTCAATTACCGACTATTCCAACAAGAGGATTCTTGAACTGGGCTGCAACATGTCATTTCTTTCATGTTTCCTTCTAAGAGAAGAGAACGCTGCCGCAGCAATGGCAATTGATATCGACGAAAATATTCTTAAAGCGGCCAAATTGGTATCATCCGCATTTAACGTCTCTCCACAATATCAGCAACAAGATTTTGACGCGCCTAATGATTGGGAAAAAGACCTGAACGAATTTCAGCCTGATATCGTATTTGCACTTAACGTACTTAATTGGGTTCAGGACAAAGATCGGCTATTGAACTTTCTCAGCAATTTTGAAGAAGTTATTTTTGAAGGACATGATGATTTTGAAGTTGAGAAAAATCGATTTGAATCACGTGGCTTTAAGAATATTAGGCTCATTAGCATGAGCGAAAGGCTGCGTCCTGTCATCCATTGCCGGAAATAATTCTCAAATGTCATCTGGTAACAATGACGACATAAAAAAAATGCAGCGAGATAATTGGCTCTCGGTTTTGACAGGGCCATTAAAGATCGTAATTCCGTCGCTGTCTTACCTTATTCTTTATCCCTTGATGATCTTTAAAACCAATATTGAGGTTGTTGGCGTTTGGTCACTATTGGCAACGATCGTGACTTTTATTGGCATTACCGACATCGGATTTAGCCAGCTGTTGACACGAGAAGCCGGGCCAGACCGGGACCAGTTCATAAATGACGTTCACGCGGATTATGTTACTGCGCAACATTCCTATGTCCTGCTTTCTCTGATTTTAGTCTTAATTTTTCTTGCGACAAGCAGCATCATTTTGGCGCCGATAGAAACTGTTTATTCAATCAAGGCATTGAAGATTTCTGTTGTGTTCATTCTTGTCGGGGCATTTATTCAACTTATTGGAAAACTGGATGCAGCAATACTTTCCGCTCGGCATGATAACTATTTTGTGCAGGTGGTGTCGGGGATTGTTCCGTTGCTGACCTATTCATCGATGCTCATCGGTACATTTATTGGCAAACCGATTGAAGGCTTGGCTGTTGGCACCGTCCTGACGGGCATTGCAACAGTTGCCACATACAGGTTGCGGCTTAGACGTCATCATCAGGAATTCGCGGGAACCAAAAACTCTCTTGGGCTGCTGGAATCCGCGAAAAGGTTTTCCTCTCTGATCCGCCGAGGAAGGCATCTTTATAGCAGTTCAATGGGAATGATGTTACGTGGACCAATTTACCGCCTAATTATTGTGTCCACACTAGGTTTACAAGCGGCCGCTGTATTTGATATTGCCATGCGTGTTTCTCAAACTGTGAGGCAAGTGATTGCAACAGGGTTTTCTGTTCTTTACCCATCTCTTTCTTTTCTATTTAGAAGTGAAGACCGAGACCAAATCATCAAGCTAATTCAAGCTTCACTGATGGTATTACTGACAATGGGCGCCTTTGTTCTTGGTTTGCTTATTGCAGCCGTCATCCCAATCCTATCCTTATGGCTTGGTACATACCCGCCAGATTTGGTTCCTTCAATTAGGGTCTTAGCAATTTGGCATTTGGTTACTCTCGCAAATGTGCCCTTCTGGTATCTTCTCCAAGCAAGCCATAATGAGCGTGTCGCCGCGTATTCGATATGGGCACACACCGCCTTGCTTTTGTTGGCAGTCCCTTTCTCGTCTGCATTTGAAATTGGGATCGTAGATTTGTTGATTTACTGGACAATAACGTCGATTTTCACTCAAGGACTAATTTATCACCACGTGCATAAAAAATTGGCCCTTTTATGGGAGCCAATTAAATCATGGAGAATATTTGCCCTGACCGTTCTAATTGTGATCTATACATCGTCAAGTTATGTTTTGTCTTCTTCCATATCTGACTTTAATAAACTTGCGTCACATTTCGGTCTGGTCATCGTTGTTTATTTATTCACGGCGGCCGTAATTGTCGTAAAACCATTATCAGATTTTTTTGGACCGATAGGTTCCAAACCCAAACAAGATCGCCCTTAGGATCTTGAGTGTATTTTAGTAATACCCGCCGTGATCGGTATTGAACCGACACGGGTGTATAATTTCAAAATTAAACATTTCGAATATACACTGATAATCTGGGGAGGCCGTTACTACGGTCTTGGACAATGGGCCGATCAAATTAGATTAAAGTCTGTATTGTCCAAGTCACTCAGGTTAACGCCGAGCAGCGTCAACTCCATGTCGGCATTACCATCACCGTCGACATCAATCTCAAGAAGTTTGCTGGTATCGTTAAACCGTGCTTCCGTGTTGCCGGTGTTGGTGAACGCATTAGCCTCAGAACCAAGGAAATCAAACGTTCCGGAATGTAGTCCACTGTCCAGGTCTATTGTTTCGCTTGCATCAATCGCATCAAAATCAAATAGCACATCGCCACCACCAACAAGTGAGTCGGCAATTGAACTGTAAAGGAAGGCATCTGAGCCAGTTCCGCCAGTCAGGTAGTCTGTACCAGCACTACCATTTAAGACGTCATCTCCAGCTTGCCCGTCGAGTATATTGTTGCCGCTGTTACCGGTCAGTACATTAGCCAGTGTATTCCCCGTTGCACTCAGGTCATCCGTACCCGTCAGCGTCAGGTTTTCGGCATTTACATCAATCGTATAACTGACTGAACTCAGAACCGTATCCGTACCGCCGGCCGCGCCCGCTTTCCAGTCGTAAACAACATCACCGATGTTATCGACGATATACGTGTCATCACCATCGCCACCGTTCATGAAGTCCGCACCGGCGCCGCCGTCTAGGGTGTCATCGCCGGAATAACCGGTCAGCGTATTGTCGCCCGCATTACCGGTCAGAAGGTTGTTCGCACTGTTACCGTCACCCGTCAGGTCCGCAGAACCCAACAACTCAAGGTTCTCAAGGTTGCTCGACAGGGTATAGCTAATCGAACTCTGCACCGTGTCCGTGCCACCCGACTCAAGAATTAAGTCACCCGCGTCATCAACAACGTAGGTGTCATTCCCGGTCCCGCCGTACATCGCATCAGCGCCCGTGCCACCGTCCAGGGTGTCATCGTCGTTACCACCAAACAATGTGTCATTACCATCAAGACCAAAAATCTGGTCATCCCCGGCACCACCGGAGATCGTATCAACACCAGACGTCCCGGTCAGAATGTCATCATCACTTCCATTTACCGTAACGGTAACCGTCGACTGCGCCGTCGTGCCCGTCTGGTCAGAGATCGTGTAGCTGATCGTTACCGTCGCCGTCGCGCCACCTGACAGATAACTGTAATAGGTGCCCGGATCATAAACCACCTGACCACCGACGATCGAGACACTGCCGCCACCGCTCGTGATCAACGCTGTATCCAGGCTTAGCGTATCGCCGATATTACCGTCCGTGTCGTTGGCCAGAACATCGATACTCACTGACGCATATTCGCCCGTCGACACCGCATCCGCTGTCGCAACCGGCGTGAAGTTACCGCTGAAGTCACTGGCATCAAGGTCCGCAAGATTAACGCCTGTCAGCGTCAACTCCATGTCGGCAACGCCATCACCGTCGACATCAATCTCCAGAAGTTTGCTGGTATCGTTAAACCGCACTTCCGTATTGCCGGTGTTGGTGAACGCATTAGCCTCAGAACCAAGAAACGCAAAGGCACCCGTCAGCATGCCGCCATCAAGCGCAATCGTCTCGCCGGCATCCACCGCATCAAAATCACTGATCGTATCGCCGGAACCAACTGCCGAATCAGCCGTCACTGTATAACTGAAGGTGTCAGAACCCGCGCCGCCAACCAGCACATCCGCATCAAGACCGCCGGTCAATATATTGTTGCCGCTGTTACCGGTCAGTACATTAGCCAGTGTATTCCCCGTCGCACTCAGGTCATCCGTACCCGTCAGCGTCAGGTTTTCGGCATTTACATCAATCGTATAACTGACTGAACTCAGAAC
>JAODAI010255392.1:0-10215 GCA_027575025.1 Scotoplanes globosa | reverse complement strand
GATACTTTTACCTTTATTCTGACATCAAAATGAATTATATATGGTCAACGATGGTGAAGTTATGGAATATTATCTACTAAGCCTCGCCATCACATCGTTTAGCCCATTGTCTTACTATGATATCATGCATACCTATTCCGCGAACTGAATTCCCATATTTTGTATGTTAAATAACTAATAAATGATATTCAAACCGATTGTAAATGATTTAACACACAGTTAGCTTTCTAATGATGTACAATTCAACCCGGTTGATATCGACACTTCAAGTTAAGATTAAGACATACAAAATCACTGAATTTGGTTCGTGGAATACAGTTAGAAAATGGACCCAACGGGGAGTGATGGCTCATTAATAAATAATATTCCATAACTTTGCCATTGTTCACTATTATAATAATTTTGCTGTCATAATAAAGGTAAGTGTCTTAAATAATTCTTCTGTACAACATCAATTGACCAGAGCATTTTTACTTCTAAAAAGTTTGATCAGAGCATTTTTACTTCTAAAAAATAATGATTCCAATATCGGTGTTTTGGTAAAAATGGGCGGCGGTTGGAAGTGGTTACTTAGTGCAAAAATAATTGGCATTGATAGGGTTAATGAGTGTTCTGTACTGTCATGCTATCATAGCCTGATCCTACCTGTAGCACTACTGGAAGCACAGCAAATACAATTGAGCAATCCGTACTACAAATGAACCGTTAATACAATTTATAATCTCTGCTTAAAACCTAATATGTCTTAACGTCAATGCGTGATATGTGGCGAACCGACGATGCAGTGGTGGCGGTATCTCACTTTAATACTCACTCCAATTACTTCATAAAATGAAGATCAAGCAGTAAGTTCTCGTTTAATCTTTCCACTATCCTACATTGTTAACCCTCGCCCTCTCGATCTTCTCCCCGCAGCTCGATGAAGAAGTTGCCACGGCCCATTTAGCCCACCTGGGAGTGAAACTGACCAGATTGACCGACGAGCAGGCCAGCTACCTTGGGGTCAGCAAAGATGGACCCTACAAGCCCGATCACTACCGCTACTAGACCTCGGTCCTGGCTGCTGATCGTGCTACCGATGACCTCTGTGTGTTGAAACCTGCCCCCGCCAATTGCACCGTGGATAATCCGATGGCACCACAGAGTGGTGGATGAACTCTTGTTAGATACTCCTCTAATTATTCCTAGAGAGCATTGGACGTGTGAGATCTTGGATTTAACACCGTCCTGATGACCTACCGGGTTTTATTGACTGAATGTGATTTTGGGCTGCTTTGCATGACAATTCTTGGGGCAATTGATAACCTAACTGGTGTATATCCAGGCTTTGGGTGGCTCATATGCAACATTGTCTTTGAAAAAACAAAAAGTCAATTGTGGAGAATATTACCCAACATATTTGCAATTAAATTCTGTATCGCCTATGTTTGTAATAATTGTGAACTATGTTGCATTACGTCTTACGGCTTGTGTTCACCGCAGAAAAATTGAGCATGTGGAGTAACTTGGAATAAAGCAGGTTTTACTTGCTTTAAAATCTCTGTTACAACTATGTGCATCTTATTTTTCTACTGTTTCAGGGTATGTTAGCTAGATGTAATATTTTTTTCAATTGAAGATCGATTCTGGACGGTCTGTAGCATCAGAGCAATATTTTTGTTATCACAATTATTATAATTTATTAATGTTACAATATCATTCCACCGTGTTATTAATGTATTTTGGTTCTTGATAATTAGTTCAGTACTTTCCATTACACAGCTGATTTATAGTTATGGATGGATGGATGGATCCATAATCCTGAGTGATAATAACCCATCTTATCTCTAGATGTTGGGGGTATTGGTGTCTCTATAACGAACTCACTGCTGAATAAATTAATCAATCGATCAATTATCTCTGTAAAATGGCAAGAATATATAAATTCATTAATTATCCAAAAGGTAATGTGTTTAATCAACACCTACCTTCACATGACATTAATTAATCTAAAGGTATTGTGTGCCAATCTTCATGTAGATATACCGTCTATTAACAACTGGACAATATTGGATTTGATAAATCCATCTCTTGGACCTGGTAGCTATATATAGCTATATATCTTAGTTGTTATAAATTTCAAAAATGTTGACTTTAGTCTTCCAAAGACTTAAAAAATAAAACATTATTCTCAGTCTCGCATTTAATGTTGCGTATGAGGGGAGTGGGCATTGGCAATAGTACAGGTCTACGCAAAGTATTTGTTTAGTTTTCACGTGAATATCGTCTATTAACGCTCAACAATATTAGATTTGATCAAGTCCACCTTTTGGGAACTGCATTTAGCTATATAATTATCTTAGTTATAAATTACAAAGATATCGACGTTCGTCTTCCAAAGACTTAAAAAGAAGCATTATTCTCTGTCTCACATTTAATGTTTATGAGGGGGGTGGGCAATATTGCAGTACTACGCAATTTAAAAGAAGTGGATGGCATTTATAATTATGAGCCATTAAACCCGATATTGTTATGATTAGAGACCTAGTCTTTCTAGTGGAAGTAGGTGTGGCAGTGATTCTATTCAATTTGTATTCATAGAATGTATTGATCACCTTCTGGTTTGTGATAACCGCATGCAACACCAAATAAATCCTATGAAACAAATATTTGCATCTCTGTTTTTCTTTGTATCTGTATTGGTGTAAGTGACGCAGTTGGGGTTTCTGCCAGGATCGCTATTAGCGGTGTAAACACTGCTGGTGGTTGCGGCTTGTGATAATGAGATTACCTGTTGGAGTCCTTCCCTTTTGGTAGAAACACTGCTGGTGGTTAAGGCTTGTGATAATGAAATTTGAGTCACCCACACTTTGGTGGAAACACTGCCGGTGGTTGCGGCTTGTGATAATGAGAGTACCTGTTTGAGTCCCTCCCTTTTGGTAGAAACACTGCCGATGGTTAAGGCTTGTGATAATGAAATTTGAGTCCCCCACACTTTGGTGGAAACACTGCTGGTGGTTGTGGCTTGTGATAATGAGAGTACCTGTTTTGAGTCCCTCCCTTTTGGCAGAAACACTGCCGGTGGTTAAGGCTTGTGATAATGAAATTACATTTGAGTCCCCCCACATTTTGGTGGAAACACTGCTGGTGGTCAAGGCTTGTGATAATGAGATTATATAACTCCCTTATATAACTCCCTTATATAACTCCCTTATATAACTCCCAGTGTTGCTTGCTTGTCATTTTGACATATCCTTAAGAAAGGGACTCTTTTGATTGTTCCCCTGACTAGGGTGTTGCGTGCTTGTCATTTTGACATGTATCCTTGAGAAAGGGACTCTTTTGATTGTTCCAGTCTCGCCCGTTGGTTGGTTGATTCAGTTTGGTATAGCAAAGGCTTTGGGCGGCTCATATAACCTCTGCTTTGAAAAGACTAGGTTGGTTGGCATATTTATAGGATGTTTTGAATACGGAGTGATAACCCCTTGGCTATACCAAAGGTTCTCCAGAATCACTAACTTTTACCAGTTGCTCCTCCCATGAGCCAAATAAATGTTCAATCTTAGATAAACCCAAGTTTATCGGTTGATGCACCAAGTTGTTTTGAACGATATACCAGGGAGTTGCAAGAGACTCCCTGGATATACCAAGTTATTGGATAACTGTGTTTCTAGGTTGATGGAGCGTTAGCCTTATGATCACAAGGTCCGGAGTTTGAATCCAGAGTGATTATAATATTCCAGTGGCTCTAACTGGTACACCAAAGGCTTTGGGTGGCTCATATAACCACTGTGTTGAAGGTCGGGTCATACCGAAAACTTTAAAAATGGTACATGTTGCTGCATTGAAAAGGGCGAGGAAAGCTATTCATTCATTTGGGTGGCTCATATTTAACCTCTGTATTGAAAAGGACCAGGAAACTAATTCCATTCAGTATGCCATACCAAGCCACATACATTGGAACATTGTCAATAATTATGTTATCCTCTACTAAGTGGCAAGAGCTATCAATAGGGACTATAAATCCCCACAATTTCCCACTATTCAAAATGGGCACAGTTGTGATGGGTATGATTTACTCGGTTAAATTCTCTGGGGGATTGACCTAGGGTTCCTTTCCAGAGAGTAAGTTTATATTCGATATAGAGATGTCCTATGGGTCGGGTTAGAAAGCCTATTGGTTATGACGATGATGCCTCGCATGTTAATGAGTGGGCGGGCTTATTGGGGAAATCTAAAGAAATAGCTTGTGAACATGATTGATGATATATCGCATATTAATGAGTGGGTGGACCTTTATTCGTAAAATATTAATAGGCTAGAGGCTAATCTCAAGAAATGGCTTGTGAACACAATCTCAATAACAATAAGTTGGATCGAGTTGATATTTGGTACAGGCTGTTCTGTGTGTCTGTTAGGAAGCCTATCGATTTGAACGAAGATACCTCGCATATTAAGGAGTGGGCGGGGCTTAAATATTGATCGGCTAGAGGCTGGGCTATTTTACAATGTACAGGCGAAGCTTTGCATTTTTTTTGAGATTTGGGGAAAATGATACCATATGGCACACAGAAGAAGAAACCTACCTAATTTTGGCGGTGATGCCATGCATATTAATTAGTGGGCGTGGCTTATTGCGAAAATCTCAGGAAATGGCTAGTGAACAATCTCGATAATAGTAAGTCGGATTGAGTTGATATTTGGTATAGTGCTCCTATTGATCTTGATGTTGATCCTTGCATATTAATAAGTGGTGGGACTTTATTTGTAAAATATTGATAGGCTAGAGGATGTGCTATTTTACAATGTACATGAGAAGTCCTCGTATTTTTTGTTGAGATTCGGACAAAAGATACTTTAGAACCCAGGGTAGAAACTTTGCAATTCCAAGCTTAATAATTAGTGGGCGGTGCTTATTGCAAATATCTAGGATGGGAACATGATATCTCAATAACCATTCAGATTTATTTTCAGTGAAATATGGCATATGGCTGCTTTACTGGTCGGTTAGGAAGTCTATTGATTTTGATAATGCTATCGGGTCTCAGTGGCTTGGAGTGTATAGCAATGAGTGGTCAGGGCTTCATTCATAAAATACCTACATGTTGCCTTCTCGCTTGATGTTCAGCGTATGGGATTGGAGGATGGTCAACAATCCAGTGATCCTCGACTAGGAAAAAATTCCGAGGACGTCGCTATTAAACCGGAATGTTGTAAATGAGCCGTTAAACACAACCAACAACCATTCAGCCACTATATATTAATGATGTCCGAAGTCACTAATTATTTCGACGTCATCACAAAACGTAGACCATGCAACGAGTTCAAGTTTGTCATGAGTTTCCTGGCAATTGTGAATAACATACAACCGTTCAGTTTTCCTACGATATCCTACCCCCAAAGTTGCAATAAATTTTCCATCGCCAGACTACAGCGCCTACTTTATAGTATCAACATGTAAATCTCAAAGTAGGCATACTGATATCTACATACACCACACACACACAACTGATACGTATGAGAGATATATAATTTTCAAGTGATATTGAATACAACCCTCGTTTACATACCACACAACGCACATATATACGTGTACTATATATATATATATATATATTGTTCGTGAAGGCTGCGTACTTATTGTTCAGGCTACACAATAGAGAAACGATACCATAATGCTGGGAGTTTAACTGGGCCGTATGGCAAGCCGTTTTATTGATATCAACAAAACAATACCGATATCCGTAATTTATTTTTTATATAAAAACGTAATTGTATGTTTTATATCAATAAATACTAATTACCTATATAAAAAAATAATTAGTGATATCGACAATTATTTATTGAAATCAATAAAAAAAAAAATATATGACTAATTTAATTATTGATATCTGTAATTGTATTATGGATATCCATAATACGATTATTGATATCAATAATTCAATTAGTGATATCCATAATTATTTGTTGTTATCAATAAATAATTGTCGATATCAAAAATAAATATTGATATCAATAATTGATTTATGGATATTAAAAATTGTATTATAGATATCAAAAATACAATTATTGATATAAAAAATGCAATTAATGATATCAGTAATTCAATTAGAGATATCCACAAAAAAATATATATCAATAACTAATTTTTGTATATCAATAATTATTTGTTGATATCGACAATTAATTAGTGATATCGGTAATTATTTGTCGATATCAACAATTAAATTACATATATCTCTAATTGAATTTTTGACATGCCAGTGAGCCTATTTCCTCAAGTCATTTCAGATATCGGCAAATACATTTCTGATATCACTAATTCCTTTATTGATATCAATAAATGAATAACTGATATCAGTAAATGAAATTACTGGTATCAGTAATGCATACAATTTTTGATATAAAAAATACAGTTATTGATATCACTAATTCAGGACTCGATGTCCTTAATTTAACCGTGACAAAGTGACACTGCACATGCTCTAAAGCAAATGTAAAGGCCTTCAAGGGGCGTGGTTTCAAAAGCGACTTGTAGAAACTTAAATATTTTCACGGCCAGAGCTTACGTACACGATTTAGTGTTACAACGCAGTCCTGGGGATTAATCCCTGGGGAATTTGTGTCGAAATAGGGTCACTTTCAATTATTGATTTATCAACCATTTGTATCAAAATATTCTTTATATTATTGATTGAGGTGCAGGCCTATAGCTCCAATGCATAATTGTTATATCACCATGTCTGACCAAGTAATACAATGGTATTCTTATATGAGAAAGGGATATAGTAGAATGCGAAGGAGAGTAGAAAAGAATGACGTATCATATAGTGATTATGAACTGTATAAATATTATTTACCCCAAAAGAAGATCATTTGACCAATTGTGCTCTATCGCTGTTATAATAAATTAGGGGCGCGGCCTGATTTAGGAAGGAGTGGTCTATGTTTTATAAAATTATTATTATAACATGATTTAATAATAACTTGGTGTGAATAAATTGTAAATACTGCTTTAAATAAAAATATACCTTCGAAGGTTAAGTTGTTTTATACGGAGCCCCAGAGGTGACATGGAGAGACAAAAACAATGAACATTATCTCGATATCTTTACATTATCTCGAGATAATTTATCTCGAGATCATTGAATGATCTCGAGATCTTTACATTATCTCGAGATCATTGCATAATCTCTAGATCATTGCATGATCTCGAGATAATTTATCTCGAGATCTTGTCATTATCTCGAGATCATTGCATTATCTCGAGATAATTTATCTCGAGATCATCATCCAATGATCTCGAGATAATGCAATGATCTCGAGATAATGAAAAGATCTCGAGATAAATTATCTCGAGATCATTGGATGATCTCGAGATAATGCAATGTTCTTTCCATGTCACCTCCGGGGCTCCGTAGTTTTACGTGGTGTCAAATTAATCAATTTCAATGAAATTAACTGTGACTGACAATTAAGGATATGGGTTGATATGGGGAATC
Source organism: Scotoplanes globosa (assembly GCA_027575025.1). Classification (NCBI taxonomy): domain Eukaryota; kingdom Metazoa; phylum Echinodermata; class Holothuroidea; order Elasipodida; family Elpidiidae; genus Scotoplanes; species Scotoplanes globosa. The sequence continues at coordinate 2,734 of JAODAI010255392.1, read as the reverse complement.
TGATTAATTATACATCAAATATTAGTAATATAATACTTTATAGAAACGGTAGAAGGGACCATGTCAACTTTAAACCAACAGTACACATGTATGCCGAAGTTTAAATGGGACTAAAATGGACATACTGATCAGTGAAACAGTGGGCTACAAAAATAACAACATGTGCAATATCTCTTCAGTATCCCGACATTGGCACTTCATACTTAGACCGACAGCCCAGAAACATTTGGTTAGATGAACTAGGTACCAACGATTGACCATGTTAGTGTGTATTGGGTACTTTAAATGATCAGAAAGGTGTATCTGGCAGATCATACCCTACCTGATGGATGTGCTCCTGGGCCTGGTTTTAAATAGTTCAATTTTGGCCGTTATATACTTAGATTTGCATAAATTAGCATATTTCGTAATATCGAGCGAAATATAAATTTCTACATACGTTTTAGTGATTTTACACAATTTTTTATTATTTACTGCCGTAAATGTTATTTCATGTTTCTGGTAATATAATTTGCAAATTAGAGAGCAATATCGAAGATGCATTTATGTCTGAATAATCTTGATGAAAATGTACATTCAGAGTTAGTACTAGAGCTAGAAAAGAGTGAAATACCACCAATATAATGCGTAATAAAAACCTATATAATTTCATGGTTTAATATAACCCCTAGATTCGAACACGGAGACTGCCCGTGGCAAAATGTCGTATTTAAAACACTACAATACAAGCTATACTCTGTACTACATTCTACATTCTACAACATACTACATTAAATTAACACAAAATGCATATAGGCCCAATATCAGTGTCATAATGTATTAATTCACCACAGCCTATTTGCTATTGTGTAAAATATTTGTATTCATTGCTATCATATACTGTGGGTAGACTACTATCGATCTATCAAATTGTAATTAACATGTTCGAGGATGGCCTGGTCCGACGAGGGACTTTCTTTTGTTAAGCCCAAACTGTATAATAAATAGCCAATCTGACATTACATGTTTCACATTAGTGTCTTGGTATACTATGCAAAAAGAAGGCCGATAGTTGACTGTTCATCCTCGCCGTTGGTTAATTATATTATTATCTTGATTTATCTGAGTCAATATTATAAGGGTTTCTTCAAAACTCACATCAACTTGCTACGAGTATGTTCTTTGTGCCTTTTATAATAGTTATACACATTTGATACCTTGAATCCATATGACGATCATATATGTGAGATGACAATATTATGAGATAAGATAGTAATATTATTTACAATGCAGCTATCTAAAAATACGCCAATTAATGGATATGTCTGCAGATATGTAGGCCTATATACATTTAAGAACGGGCTTCGTACATTTTCTGAACATTGGTGGATATAAGACGTCCACTATGTGATGAAGGTTCAAGAATATGCCGGTATGAGGCATATGTGCTTTGTGTTCCTTTCTAACTGAAAGCACAATTATAACCAAATAATTTTCCTAGTATTAAGTTAGCATTACATGTTGGTCGATTATTTAATCCTACCTATGCTATCCCCATCAGCTGTATTAGAAATCCCTCTCGACACAGTCCTTCCATCTCAAACGAGGTCTCCCCATACGTATACCCCTTTTACAAACCTCCACGCGTGACATCACCAGTTTAGGCAGTCGCCCTATGTACATACACGTACAACATGGACATCCCACCTCAGATATCCCCTTATTGTACACTCTCTGTAAGACTCATAGTCATCCCAATCTCCCCACGAATATCATTAAACACTCTTCTATCTACCCACTTAACCCCAGCGATCCTTCCCATCCAACTATTTTCGCACACCTGAAGACGCTGTGGCTGACCACCAGCCAGAGCTACTGACTCTAGCCCGTAAATTCACACTGGAATAATACATGTACCCATCACTTTGACATTTAATTTCTTTGAAACTATATCTGACATAACCTCATCTAAATTTATCCACGACACAGCCCGACTGAATCCTTATACACACCCCTCCCACTGCTTAATACATTTGCCTGAAAATATCGCAATATAATAAAGAAAGCTGGAACCTGTTTCTGAAAGGTTCATTTGTATAATTTCTAATAAAAATAAGTTATGACTGAAAATAACCTTAATCTGTATTGACCCTGGCACAACTCATATCCGGAATTGACCGTATAGCCGACTTACTTGTCCGTCCCACCCCACTGGCCTACCGAAGAGCCTCAAACTGGCCCAGTTAACTATTCATACAATGTTATTATAAATAGGCCTACTTGACCTCTTAAATGACCGAATTACACATATATAGCGTTACAGATTTGCAACCTAATTAATTTAACATCATGTTGGGAATTTCTTCTGAGCAAGGAATCTTAATCCCATGCTGAAAATGTATATCCCAGTTAAGATGTTTACTCCATCTGATATTTTGTTATCCCAGGTAACAATCCCAACTATAATTAGTTAGACAAAAATCCAAACTTGTCAAAATTAGCCACGGAAATTGACACATGCAGTTGTACATTTATACTGGTTGCAGGTAGAAACAGTTAGGAAGTTCTAACATATATATTTATTCTGCAACACTTTACATTATAAATTTCCCCCCTTGGACTGGGTGCCATATCGCTCCAGCAACCTCTCAAGTCACCAGGGACTTCCTCCACTTACGTCTGCGGTTTGGAAGACATAGTGGACATTTTGGGACACCATATTAAAATAAAATATACACACTTTTCGGGTCTGTTG
>JAODAI010255281.1:0-10216 GCA_027575025.1 Scotoplanes globosa | reverse complement strand
CATATTGATGAAACGATATACCATTCTTACGAATAGTATCCGCCACCCCTTTAATGTAAAGTGAGAACAATATAGGTACCAACACAGAACATTGTGATACTCCGTAAATAAGTTCCTTAGACTTTGAATTGTTGCCATCATAGTACACACTTTGCGAACGATTGGGTAAATAAGAAGCAAACCAGGCATGAGCACCACATGAAACAGAGTAATCATTATTAAAAAGAGATAATAACGAAACATGACCAACTGTATCAAATGATGCAGATAAATCAAGTAGGATAAGAAGTACAAATTTGCGGTTGTCAAATGAAGTCATAATATCATTGTTATTACGCGTAAGGGCAGTTTCAATAATGAGGCAACGTTTTTATGCAGATTGGAACAGCTCTATGAGATTATTGTCCTCAAGATGAAGTTGAAATTGAGAGTAAATTACCCTCTCAAGTAGCTTTGGCAGAAATAGCAAATTAGAGATTGTACGATAATTTGAAAGTGAATTAATATCACGTTTTACCTTCTTGATTACTGCAGTAATTATTGCAGATTTAAATGCAGTATGAACAGTATCAATAGACAAACTTAAATTAACAATTCGAATAATTATAGGCAAAAGAATATCAGAACAAGTTTTAAGAAGATCGGTTGGCACCGGATCAAGTCTGCTATAGTCTTTGAGTTATTTTTTTCTCAAAACATGTTTGACATCCTACTCAGTTACTAACTAAAAAGTAAAGAATGTGAATATTAGACTGGCAGATGCTCCTTGTACATTCAGACATTCAAGAAATCGTCAAATTGATATAAAATCAAAGACGACGCTTTTATAATGCATGCAGTGCTAAAGACCGATCGGAAAACGTATCTGACTTTTTAAGGGGATGTCCAATTGGATGAATAAATATAATCTCAAAATATTATAAAGTATGGAAAAGCAGTTATTAACATTATATTCATTTTCACTGTATAATCATCTAAATATATATTATGTTCTCTTTTTATACAAAGTGAAACCAATGCAACTATTTCCTGCTATACGTGGACATGACCATACCCAGTACGTCTACAAAGAGGTTAAAGGTGAAACCAATATCACTTGCTGTTTCGCTGGTTCAAGACCAATGGTAAACGTATCCTGGCATTTGCGAGGTATCCAAGAGGATTTGGAAATACCAGCATACCAAGTCGATTACTCAGAAAACAATGTGTTCACAGCCTGCACTACGACATTGTATACATCAACTGGATTAAATATTATTGTTTGCAAACCCACTTTCGTACCAACATATCTTCTATTAAATGAGTCTTGGATAATGATAGATAGTTATGACTTACTTCAGTCTACAATAAATCCAAAAGACATACATATCGAAACGAATACACTCGCAGAACTGTCTTGCTCAGATAAGGAACTTACATATACCATTATCGTTTGGAAGAAATGTCAGCTCTATACAAAATGCATACCACTACTCTATTCTGATTTGGAAAACACTGTCCTGGTAGATGATATGTATGATATGACGGACACCGGATCTCTGATTATACAAAATGCAAGTTTGCAGCGGCACGATGGGACACGATTCATATGCATATACAGCGATGGTGTCAATACCAGAGTAACCGCATATGACGTAAATGTACATGGTAAGTAGTTTACTATACTATATGGTTGTCATTAGATTGTTAGATTGTGGGAATGCGCGATTGTCTATGGTAAAAATGCGAGAATTGGAGTGGTAAATCCCGCGTAGAAAAAATAGAGGGATATCCCCACAAAAATAGAAAATAACTAAAAATGTTGCATGGTGTTGAATGGTATTATATATGCCATGATTTTACAATAAACCCCTTGTAAGTATTAAATTAGCTATATTCCATATTTTCTCTACCCTCGCCCTGCACACACACTCCTGATTTAAACAAAATAAATATAAGAGGGGAGGATGGGGGGTGGGATTTCCCTCCATCATTTCAACTCTTAGTACGAACACTGCTGCACTGATTTAATGTATTCATTGCTTATGTGATTGGGTAATTATCCATTCCTAATTGGATTGCTTTAGTTGGGATTGATTATGTAGTTATTCTCAACATCAACTCATGACGCTTCGAGGACAATCGAAGGATTGTGCTACAATCCCACTTATTCAGGATCATACGTAATCGATGACTATTACATCATCCTTCCGCTCTAGCAAAACCTACTGCATCTCCTACTTGACTTTCATAACTGGCAAATATTTGGCATATAACAGCTCTAAGGGAATATTCATTGTATTGACCTTCCGCTTACCCACTGCTATTACCCTTATATAAAAGTAGTAGATTTATGTCACTATCCTGTCTGACGACAATGTTTACTCCATTTCTTCTGACATCACCGACGCAACCAAATCCGTAGAAGTTGTGACTTCAAATAGATCATCCACCATCATGAGTGCAACGTCAGAGACACCCACCCATCTCAACGTAAAATAACAAATTACATAGGAACTTGTATATAGCCCTAAGTTAAATTTGGACATTATAACCCATACTGTTCCTTCTCAATCTCTGTGTCAAAGCGTTTTCCCAATTAGTCTCCTAAATCCTTTCCACTGCTTTATGTACATGCCCAAATAATGGGATACCCCAATACACACACACGTTATGCAATATCCCGCTTCCCCTATTATACGGCCACCCCCACCCCGAGTTGTATTCAAACCTGTGGAGCGCATTCCACATCCAAGTCTGACATTTCCTCCACGTAGTCAATTTTATCCATCACTGTATTAAGTAAATCCACTTCAGCACACTTCCTGGATTATATACAACTCCCTAAAGTAATTACGCCACACAATAATTACGTTATCATTGCTAATGACCAACCTTTCGTCTTGATCCACTACCACTCTACCTCACATAAGATCTACGCCATGCCCTCTTTTTTCCTGCTCCGTGCCATTTTCAAAATAGTTATGTATTAACCGATCAACATCCAGATGCTTATAAATGTTACATTCAATATCATATCTTACCTTTTTATGGACCTCTTAGCTGTCATTTCTTTGCATCCATACAGTACTAAATCAAGTTGTGTCACCTGATCTCTTCTAATTACTTTCTCTTCTACTCAAGCGCCCTCTCTACTTCATCGGTCTACCATATCTTAATTTTCTTCCACGATCCCCCGTTTATCTGTTACCCTTCCAAATAGTTACTCTGATACACCTACAAAAGCTCAAATTTCACTACTCGCAATTGTACACTGTCTACATGATCATATAGCTCATTGACGCTACGCACCACCCATATTCTTTAGACACCCCACCCTTACACAGCCACCATTTAATTACTTGACTTGATATCCCTCTTCACCGAATGCGTTTCGCTTCTGTATAGGTCTTATATAATGAAGAGGCTTTGGTAACATGTTCCACGGTAGTGGTCTTGGAATGATTTACCCACAATAATCAAGTTACGTTAAGTTAAGTAAGAAAGAATCAGTAAGGTCGTGGTCCTTATCACCCAGTGAATCTCTTAAACCCATCCACAGTCACAAAAATACATATCAAGACCACTATACAAAGCGTTGACAATATATATTCGAACCAAAGACTATAGCAAGCCATTCCACTCGTCAACAACTCTCTGTGAGAAGGAAAACTTTAACACATCTAACCTGTAATACTCCTTACGTAACTTTAAGAATATTACCTCTGTTACCAGGATAATCAGATATCGTAAAACAATTATCGAACTTCAACTTTTCAAATCATGGACATTCTTATATAGCTGAATAAGACCACTGCAAATACGACGACGTTCCAAAGTTGTAAGTTGTCAATATGTGAATCGTTGTTCATACAATAGGGAACTAAGGGAACTAACTAATTTAGTATCATAATGCTTATATTTAAACACATTTCAGAATATTCACATCATTAGCTAAGCATGGTTTCCAGATGACTCCTTGCAATCGGATTCTATAAAATAACAGTAATATTATTATGCAGTAACATAAAATGACGTATAATCAACCATACAATTCAATTAGCTCTCGTCGCAGCTTTGATACACTATTTAGATTACTTGAATAAATAATTCAAATGAACCCCAAATCAGTATCCGTCAGGAAAATCACTTAATTCATACCGTAAATATTAAAAAATATTTTGTTCCGACTACTAATCTTACATTTATGGAAGTTGAAAAACATTACCAAATGCTCTGACCAGGTAAAATTGTTGTCCATATCTAATTAAAACCTAATTGCATCATCGTCTGAGCAAACTGCCTAACAAATAGTAGTGTCATCAGCGAACTTCTTGATTGCTGAATTAAAAATAGCATCATCTAAATCATTAACATACGCAACACACAACAATCGATCCAACACAAAACATTGAGGAACATCACTATGCCCACCTAATCAACCATTAATTCACCCAAAAAGAGAACCCCAGATACCCAAACCCTATAATTTAAACAAGACTATCTTATGAGGCACCTTACAAAATATCATTTGGAAGTTAAAAAATATTACAACAATCGATATCCCAACATCCACAGACCTTGTAAAATCTTCAAAAAATTGCAGAAGATTAGTAAAGATCATCTATTCTTTATAAATCCATGCTGTGAATCAACATTCTCAAAAAAAAATAGATAAGTTTGACCAAGTGTGAAGTCAGCCATGCAAACCTCAAAATTTGATCAAAAATGAACAATAGTGACCATCTTTGACCAAGTAGTGGTCACTTTTACCAACTAGGTTGGTCATTTTGACCAAATCTGATTTGGTGCATGGCTGACTTCAAACTTGGTCAAATTTGACCAATCCTTTTTAGAGTGAATGATTTCGTAATGCATATACAAAAACTGTACTGCGGCATCCTTAATAATGTACTAAATAATAATACAACCACTCGACTGACTACGATACCCCCTCCTTAAAAAGTGATATTGACATACCTCCAATCGGCCGGGCATCCTCATACTGATCAAGAGTACTTCATTTTTTTATATTTAGCTGCAGAAAAAGATTGACCCTACAGTGAATAGCCAATTATTAACGTCAAAATGATGTATAATATTGCATACATATGTTCCAATACAAATATATATAATTAATTATTAATGAGCTTAACGCCATTGTGCATATTCATCAGCCCTAACCCTGTAGTATATTATATTGTTTATGTTAATTATTATTATGCTTGAGTACACACGTGGAGTATAAGAAGAAGCACACGTGCATAATACATTCTCTTTTCCGTTTCTAATCCGGCTGTGTTACGTCTCCTTATTATACAAATCGAGAAATTTACAACGTTTATTAAACATGATGGTGAATTTCAATATAAACGTGTGTGTTTTGGTTTTTCGTCTACCCCCTCCCCTCTGTTATTTCCGAAAATTATGTCAACCATTTTAGCTCACCTTAAAGGTGTTCGGTGATATTTGGATGATGTGATTATTTGGGAGTGCACACAAAAACAACAAGATGAAAACTTGAGAGAAATATTGACTAGGTTGTCAACATGTTATTGAAAAAAATTCCAAATTTAACAAATATTTTGGAACCTATGAGGAAAATTTTGAGAGAAGTGATGATAAATTTTGTTGGATAGATGAAGCTCAGAAAAACTTTGGCGAATTAAAAGAATTATTGAAATAAAAGCGAATATTAGCTAGTTTTCCTTCTAATTTGGATATTGTTGTGACAACCGATGCCTCAGGTTATGGCCTAGGAACTGCCAACACACAGTATAGGGGTGGCGTTCAATGCAATATGACGTTATCGTTATCTATAAATGAACACAAATATAGTACTTCTGTAAAAGAAGCCTTAGCATGCGTATGGGCATGTGAACGGTGGAATACTTACCTTTGGTGTAGGAAATTCACTTTGAGGACGGATCCTCGTGCATTAGTGACTTTATTGTCTTCAAAAGGGTCCGATTAGCAATCGATACAGATTTCTAGATGGGCATGTATATTGGTTAAATATGTATGATTACATAATGATGTCCAAGAAAGGAAGTGCAAATACAGTGGCGGACGCTTTGTCCAGAATTCTAACGTGTGCTTCTGAAAATGAAATTGATGTACACGATGAAATAATATGTTACATTGATTATCTTATCTTACCTTACCTAGCCTCTGTCCGCCAAGAATCGTGCGTTACTTTATATCGTATGTTCCCGTATGTCCGATATTGTGCACATCTCTGCCATGTGGTTCCGATTATATGTGTGATATCATCTATCCATCTGCGGCACTGTCGTCCTCTACTCCGTTTTCCAGTTGGTGGTCTCCAATATGTACATCGTATTGTCCAGCGGTCTTCTATGAGCCGGACAACATGCCCGGCCCATCTTTACTTCATTTTTGAAGCGTATTCCAGAATGTCCTTTACCTTTGTTTTCCATCTAATTTCAGTACGTGGTATTTTCTGCCGTAGTGAAATATTTGCCATTCTTCTTTCCATCGCCTTTTGTGATGTCCATAATTTATTTTTTCTTACGTTGGTGTCCATGTCTTGCATCCATACGTCATTGTTGAGAGGATGCAAATGTCAAAAATGTGTTTTTTGACCACATTGTAATTTTCTTGTCAGTTAGAAATTATTTATATTACAAGCCCATCCAGCTCTCACTCTGTTATTTATTTCCTCGGCCATAGTATTGTGCATTCGCACCTCTTGACACAAGCACTTGTGCATTGTTACTTTATGTATAGCATATTTTTCTACTTTAACTTCTTCGATTGTCTCATAATTTGTCATAAATTTGGTTTTGCCTTGGTACATTGTTAGACCAACTTTTCGACTTTCTCTGTCCAGTCTTCGGAGTTGTTCTTCCATTTTGGTGTTACTTTCGATGAACATCGTCAGTGAACCGTAACTCACTTAAAATCTCCCCATTGATGTTAATACCATTTTCTTCTTTGTTTGCTTCTCTAAATATCATTTATAGAGTGGTTGTGAATAGTTTTGGTGAGATAGGGTCACCCTGCATTACTCTGTCGATCTTAATTTCAGTTGACACTGCTTTGTCTATGTGGATCCACGATGTTGCATCTATATAAATGTCTTTCATTATTTTTATGTAGGACTCGTTGACAATTTTTATAAGTGCATTAAAGATTGCCTGGTGTTCAATTGAATTAAAAGCTTTCTGACAGTCTATGAAACATAAATATAGCTTCAAGTTGCACTCGTTGAACTTTTCAATAATTGGATTAGTTGCATGAATGTGGTCTGTCAGCCTGTTCCTTGGGCCTGTTCAGCCTGTTCCGTTGGTTGATTTTCATCACTTATCCTTTCTATATATTCTTCCTTGTATTATTCTTGTAAGTAACTTGTATAGATGTGAAATCAAGCTGATTGGTCTGTAGTTTGTTTTATCTCTTTTTCTCTCCTTTTTTGTGTAAGATTATTACTTTCCCTCTTTCCAGTTTGGGGGGATCTTTTTAAGTAATATGATAACATTGAATAGTTTTGTAATCTGCGTGATTACTACCTCACTACACTCAACCAGAATACCCTTTATAATCACGCCCATTCCCGCTGCTTAATTTTTCTTGATCTTTGCCAAAGTAAATTATACTTCTCTTTTCAGAATTTCTGGTACTTCATCAATGTATGTATTCATATTAACTGCATTGTGTACGGTAGCTTTTGACCTATATATATCTTTGTAAAAGTCTGGACATATCTCTAAAATATCTTCTCTTTCGTGCGTTGTTTTTCCATTCAGTTTATTCAATAAGATGATCTTTATTGTTGGTCTTTGTTTGTAGTATTGGTTTGGACTTTTACCTCTATCAATCATCTCATTATATCCTTCCTATTTTTCTTTCTTGATCTGGTACGCCGCAATTGTTTAACTTTCTTGCTGTTTTTTGATAATTCTCATTTTTCTGTATCATTTTGTTTACTTTTATTCTCAACTGTTTCCTCTTTACATCAAGATTCATAATAGTCTGACCTTCAACACTTAAATAATTTTTTTTTCCGATTTGGAGAGTCAATATCTGCTGCTGTTGATAATATTGTCTCTGTGATATCATTGCCCATCTTATCGACCTCGTCTCCGCAACAAAACGATTCTTTAATGTAATTTGGATTTTTTTCTGATTTCTTCTTCATTCTTTCAGATTTACACTGATGGGTTTTGGTCCTTGGTTTGGGGTTTTGGTTCTCAGTAGTTGCGAAGTCCAATAAACTGGTTCCTCTTGCATTTCAAACACCTATTCCATATTTACCAATACAATGCCGTTGCTTATTAATTATCACTAACCCTATATTGTATTATATTGTTTATGTTAATTCATATTATGCTTGAGTATACACGTGGAGTATAAAAGAAGCAGACGGGAAGAATACATTCCCTTTTCGTTCCCAATCCGGCTATACACGTCTCCTTATTATACAACACAAACCCGCTAAATAAGTATCATCATTCTGAAAAAACAAAACAAGAACACATTCAAGACAACAGCCATACCCAGATTATCACTAACCAGTTATTTTGTGTCAAAATTTATTTACAAGTATATTACGTCACGGAATACTAAAACCCTAAACTGAAGAAGACATCGCAAGTATAACCAGCGTCATCGACCATAAACCACTGGTCTTGATAACAACAATCATTATCTATGTTGTCAAATCACTTAACAAGTAAACACGCATCCAAAATACCGGATTTTCGACATCATACCACATCTCACAAACAATACAGCAAACAACCCGCTCCACAATAATGGCCATACTAAACAATCAAGTAACAAGACAAACACAATTCAAGCCATAAAAAAGAAACAAGCCATAAAAAGAGACACCTATACAACTAATACCAGTAAACGAACAATAGCAATGCTCTTAGCTACATAAACACCATTATGTACCTATGACTAATAATACGACTAGAGTCCAGTCTATTACCACGCAAACGCGAATAATTGTGATAATAAAACATAGCCCTAAGAATCTGACAAAATTTAACGAGGCCGAAAAACGTACACTAATTTAGTAAACAAAAACAAATGAAGCCTAGACCTAGCCATATGTATTGTTCTGGTCGAATGTGCATAATCTTAAATATGATGAAATAGTACGCCCAGTTATATACAGTAAGCAAAACAACAACGGCAAATTAAGTGTAACAACACAATTACAAAATACTTATGAGCAAAAAATAAGAAATATAAATGCTAATCTAAGCATATAATTATGACCTGGCTTGGCATAGGAAATAATTCCCGACAAAAAATGTCTACGCCTAGGCTAGGCTACTGATATGTTATGGTCAGTATAATATGCACCCTATACCTAATAATTTGTATAAGTCCGCCCAGCCTAAGTCCATAACGGTGCTATCTGAGATCCCAGAAAATACCTAGAAAATACAAAAATAGAAAAACACAAATTACTAACAATAGCACAACAAACGTACATATGATAAATACAATTATTCAATAATTCGGCACATTCGACTTTCATTTTATCACTTCCAACTTCCAGCAAATCACCTCGGTTTTATTCAACAGACTGTATATAGTGTAAAATATATCCTACATACTTCTTTAAGCCAACCCCCTCCCCCCTAATTCTAACATGAGGATTACAATAACTAGAAACACACAACCTGATGTATCCACCGGATCTTCCATACTTTACAGCGCAAGGCTAATGGCTATTTTATCCGATTCCACCCTACCACGTTGTGATCCATAGACTGAAAGAATCCCATTAGTTGATTGTCATTTCTCACATGTCCACAAACACCACGTTATTGTCCCTTACAATCTGAAATTATAATAGTTAGTACTACCTTATTATCAATTTCCCTGCATGAAACGATATCACTTGGCATCATACCGCTCAATACTCCTTCCACTTCATCACATGAGCACACATAGCCTCTAGATCCCAGCTCCTGCACACATCCCGACTACTTCCAGCATGCTACCGTCCCATTGAGACTATAATGCTACCTAGCCGGACCTCGCACTAGAGCATGGGATGCGTCAATTACCCTGAACCCGGCGTTGTAATGTAGGGGCCGTGTTTGATTGGCCAAGCGGGTCATAACCTATACAATGGTCTAAATTTAGACTTATAGAATAAGCCAACGCTACCTCCTCTACGACCCTTCCTCGGGACGCGGACAAATAAATAACCAGGAGGTGTCATTTCAAATAGTATAGCCATATCACCGTC
>JAODAI010255170.1:0-10217 GCA_027575025.1 Scotoplanes globosa | reverse complement strand
TGGAACTCTATTACGGTTATACTTAGAACCAAATATAATAAATTCAGACTTGTCATCATTTAATTTAAGAAAATTATTCGACATCCAAAGACGTATTTCATCAATGCAGGACTCAATCATATTAATGGCAGCCTTTGCGTCAACATGATTCGGTTCAAAGGAAATATATATTTGAGAGTCATCGGCATAGAAATGATATTGCATATTATATTTCTGAATAATTTTCCCCAGTGTATTTGATATGTATTTGATATGTATGATATGACACATCCTTGACCGGTTAGCTCAGTTAATAAAGCGTGGGACTGTGATCAAAAGGTCAGGAGTTTGAATAGTGAGTGATGATGGTTATTCCAGTGGCTCTAAGTGGTAGGTATATCAAAGGCTTTGGGACTCGCTCATATAACCTCTGCGTTCAAAAGCGCCAGGAAACCTTATTAATCAAACCCACATGGAAGTGGAGAAGATATATCAATTATCTGGTAATTGACAAAGAAGCTTTCTCTGGTATCGTAACAAAAAAGATACAATGTCCACTCACATCGACTGACAGAATATAAAAGACAATGTGCACAAACAGTATATATAAAAGATAACATGTGACCTACTCTGACAAAATGAGTCGGAAGTCACAATTAGAGATATTGAGTAACAGGTGAAAATATGTACATGTGTGCGTTAACGCTCGTGGTAGAATGTAGCCTAATGCAAATCACGTGTTATAAAGATTTCTCTAAAAAAATACTTTCGCAATATGTTACTTTGAAACGTAAGTAAAGGTGGATATAAACATTATATCGAAACATGTTATATATCAAATGGAAGGTAATTGTATCTAATAATTGAATATAATAATTGAATATAATAATTGAATATAATACTATCTCACTTTTTTGTTTTGGATACTTTCTACTTGTTATGTCAGAGCAAGTCACATTGCACACACATTATATAAAAGATAATATGCACATGTATACACAGTGAAGAGGCAAGACGAGATGGCGGTCATATTGGAAATTTATGAGGATATTATTTCCCAGTCGAGAATCGTTCATTGGATTAATAAAATCGCAGTCATCTTGTAAAATGACAGACTCTACCTGGTATATGCAAGGCTTTGGGTAACTCGTATAACCTTTGCGTTGAAAAGGGCCAGGAAACCTATTCATTCATTGACAGAGAATAATGTTGATTATCCTCTTATCATTATAAGCCAGCCGTATATATATCATAGCCATCGTGTAAAGTCACAAAGATGGCAATGTTATTTGAAGAGAAAGAAGATATAAACTGTTATCTCTGTCATATTATAATCTATAACTGTATTACAGGGGCAATATTAAACCGGTATATCAAAGGCAGAGTATGTTATAGGAACAAAAGTACCAGAGCAAACCTTCGATGCAGCCTTTCTCAGTGCAAATATTTGTTCTTTTCAATCAAATACACATCGAACCAAGCACATTTATCACTTTCCAGTGGCCAAGGACTGCACCTTGGCTCTATGCACCTCCCAAAGTGTTCCTCGAGTTGGCCCTTTATACAAAATCGGAGACCAACCCTCCGATGCACATCAACCTATTTCATCAAGCAAAACGACACCTTAAGGACTTTGTACATATCTACACAGACGGATCCAAAGTGGGGGAACAGGCAGCTGCAGCAACAGTTACTGGAAACCTCGCCTCTCCCACCAGATTGCCAGATGGATCTTCCATCTTTTCAGCAGAAGTCAAAGCCATCATGATAGCCCTCAATTACATTGATTTCTCAAATGAACGGTTGTTTGTCATTTACTCCAAATCAGTTTGTATTACTAATTATTCCTCTAGTTTTGTATTACTAATTATTCCTCTATGATTTGTGAATGATCAAAGTCGGCCCCTTACCTGCCATGATATTAGTAGGCCTATATCATTATTGGCCACTTATTCAATGTTTCATAGATATGTTATGGATGCATCACAGTGTATTAATCCTAGGAAGCACACAATCACCAATGTGTAGTGTTTATGGTGTTTCTTAGAAACATTATTTAATACAGCCAGAATTGTATTCAATTCACTTTGCGGATTGGAAATTGTCCTGTAGTGAAGTGACCGGTTATCTCAGTTGATAGAGCTTTGGACTTATGATCGTGAGGTCAGGAGTTTAAATCCGGAGTGATGACGATTATATTCCAGTGGCTCTAACTGGTATATCAAAGACTTTGGGTGGCTCATATAACCACTCCGTTGAGAAGGGCCAGGAAACCTATTCATTCATTAATAACTTTAAAAAATGGAATACATACATACTATTATAATATACGGAGTGAAATGGAATACATACATACTATTATAATATACAGAGTTTTATTTGTTGTTCATTGGAGCATGTTACAAAATTCATTCATCTATAAGTAGGAAAATATGTTGGATTGTACAATGAAACTTCCTTTTTTCAAGAAAATCTATTAATAAGATTTATCAGTGATACTAACTCTAATTGAAAATGTCATTTGTATTATTATCTAAAGTTAATTGTTTTCAATTTCTGTCTGCTGTTGTTTATATCTTCAGTAATCTTGATCATTTTAACGTTGTTGTTTTTAACAGATGCCACCCGTTATAGGGACATCAGGCTTCCTGTCTCCTGCTAATGGCGTTAAGCTGCAGGTAGTCCCCAGGGTGGATATACCAGAATGAGCCAGAATGGACTACGAGGGACTGTTTAGAAAATCAAACCGGTTTAATACTGTAATTCCAGCGCTACATCAAAATGGTCCAAAACCTGTTTAATCATCCATATTTACGTATTACTACTAATGTTATTACAAGATTTATGAATTACAATAATTTACTTCTTGAAATAAATTTAAATATTTTTAAATATATTTTAGCTCTAAAGAAATGAATAGTTAAGAAATATGCCCATTGGCTATAAGTGATGTTCTAATTCAATTAATTTACTTGTAATATAACTGTAGATTTAAAGAAAGTTAGTTACTTTTACAGAAAATTATATTATTGTTAATAATTTTAGTGCAATTATTTTGTATAGATGGTGTACCGGTATGTATAGTGTTGCAGATAAGTTATAACTGCTACAAGTAGGGCTTGAGAGTGGAAGAAATAGAGGACACCAAATAGCCGGTCAGGCTGGAGGTACAGGGTAGTACCTAGCCAGTGAGCGTTCATTTATTGCGGTTCTATAAAGTAGGGAGTAGATGTGGCTATGCAATTAAGGTGTTAATGAGGTAAGTATAGTCTACTTGTAAATACCCAGACCTGGTATGTTTTATAGGTTCTACGATGCTTTGATTCTGTGTTATCTAGTCAAGTAAGTGACATGCAGCTCTATTAAGTGAGCGTGTTTCAGACTAGCCAATTACAATCAACCAATTAAGTCATTTAGTAACATAGCATATTACATTGAGCCCAGCCAATACAACTATGTGTGCTCAGGAGAATGATAGCAAAAACTCAAAAGTAAAGCTTCTGTCAGATGCGTAAACCGAACAGTTTAGTACTCTTATGTTTATTACGCAAAGACGCTTGTAACAACGACTCAAGCTTCTTTATGCCAAGCATAATGTGAAATACTCAGTGTATTTGTGATAAGCACGGTTTATCAAGTAATACGCACTGTTTAGGTGATAAACATTGCTTAATTCTTAAACAGATAAAAGTTGAGAAATACATGTCTTTCAATTGATAAACCGAGTGTATCGATAAGCTGTGTTTATTCATTCGTAAAGCAGAATTTTAATTTTGGTAAACTTACCAAAGTTTTACTCGCCTTCAAAGTTTGATAGATAGATATTGATATATATTGATTTATAGATAGATAGATATTGTTTATATGAAACACTGTTTATCATCATAAAAGCAACCGTTTATCTGTTAAACCCTGGTTATCAATAAACTCTGTTTAAGTTTATCAATAAACTAAACACAGTTTTTATCAGTTGATAAACTTAGATAAAACCAATAAGTTTGTAGAAACTGAGTTTATTAATCAACTGAGTTCATCTGTGATAAACAGTTTACAAAGTGACATTATAGCTACACTAACAATTAGTTTTATATAGTATATGGAGTGTGTATTATACACCTTATATGATGGTTAAATGGGCTGTTTATGTGGAGTAATTAACTGTACGTTTGTATTATATAATGGGTTGATGTGCTTGTGCTGGATCCAATTTCCATTGGGCAGCAAAAAGTTTACTTCTTCTATTAGTTGTGTCATACTACAGGTTGGATACCTTTTTGTGATTAGCATTATTCCACCTTAGTACCTTTGAACTACACCTTCCAGGCATTAACTACACTATGTACATCTTTCCTTTAACAGTATTAACATGTTTGTTTGTTGTTCATGCTAAATCATGTAATATATCTAGTACCATATAATAACTCAACCAAAACTATTTGTGCTAGTTGTATGTTAATGTGTAAGAATCCCAAGTCTATTCCTGTTCTACTTATGTGATAGCAAATATATAACAGAAGATCCTACGTATGATGTTATTTATCACACCATGTGACAGCTCCTCAACCCTATATTTCTGTCATATTTTGTCTTTCAATATATAATGATCCAAACTGTATTCCTGTTACGTACCCCTGCAAACTATGACATCATGTGATATTATATGACAGTATTATATTTGACAGGATCATATCTTGTAAATTATTTCATTCTATTTTATCGCACAATTGCCAAATATTATCAATTAAGAAGGTACTCTCTGTATTTTAATGTTTGCACACATGACCACACACAACAGTTTGTAATTTAGATAGATATGTTCTGCAATATTGTGTACAATGTTTTTACATGCAATAATAAATGTACACAGGTATAAAATAATAATAGTAGGCCTAATCATAATTCTTGTATAAGACCATACGGTCACAGTCAAAAGATATATTTCTATAGAACCGGGTTAGAATAGGATAAGTTTAGTTATTATAAGTCTGTATATTGCCAGTAGAGATTCAGATTATTTTAAAGAAAGATGTCAATCATTCACTGTATAATTATGATACAATAGTGGATGTCATCATTTACTGTATTATAAGCCTTTTCACAGTCTGCGAGATTAAAGCACAGCGCATGTGCACGCGGAGGTCACCAGTACTGTACCAAAGGTCACCATCGCTTGATTATTAATACTAGGCCTACATTTGTAATAATATAATTATAAAGGAAGTATTATAAAGATAAAAGTATTAATTACATTTGAGTCTATACACCCCAGGAACACAAACTTTGAAGACGAGTAAAACTCTCCATCAGTTGCAATAATCTGAATGCGATATTTTGCAATCGAACAGCGCTGCAGTGCACAGTTCCGTGACCATGGTACCAGATTATATTGTTTGTTTGTTTTGATTCGTTGACCTTTGGTTACCTCATACATATGCAAATTTCCCAGACTGTGAAAAGGCTTATTATGAGACAATAGTACTATTGGGTGAGTGTGTTTAGTGTGCATCAAGCTTCTTACATTATTTATCAATTTCTGTTTCAATTTCAAGAATGTAATATAATTTTATTTGTAGCAGAAAACCAAATATTTTAGAAATAAGGTCTTCTGACTAAGTGGAAATTCTAAGTAGTATAATATTCACATCAGATATAGAGCGTTGTGCATTAATTGTTTTAGTGAAGCTGTATTCTTGATTGAACAAGGGTCTTGTAATCGCAGTGTCAGGAGTTTGAATACAGAGTGATGATGATTATATTCCAGTGGCTCTGACTGGTATATCAAAGGCTTTGGGTGGCTAATATAACCAGTGGGTTGAAAAGAGACCGGAAACATAATCAATTAATCTAACCAATCAATCTAACCACAATGGCAAAGTTAAAAATAAAGGTATTGAAACAGTAAGCCAAATTACTATAAGTGTAGCTTAAATTACAAATTAATTGTTTACCAAATTGCACATAATTATTTTATGACACAATTCAAAATATTTATGCGGCAAAGGACCGGTATCTCAAATTTAAGAATACCGCTATAATACCTGGTCTACTTTGTCACCCCATATTATATTCCAGTGGCTCTAACTGGTATATCAAAGGCTTTAGGTGGCTCATATAACATTTGCATTCAAAAGGGCCAGGAAATCTAATCATTCATTCATATATTTCAAACTTATATTTTGTAAGGGTGTGTAATGATAGCTCAAGCATATTGCTGAGTAATACAATATAAAGGGAAGGATGTTACACTATAATAGATGTCATCTTTTAACTGATATTAAGAAATTGATGTAATTGTTGACCTATTGATAGTCTGATTTATATGTGGTATAGCCTCAGGCTACAAGATGACTGTTAATTTATTTCCCTAATTATACCAAAACATTGGGTTGTTGATGATCAGCTATGACATACCTTATATTAAGTTTGTTAATCACAATATTAATTATTAAATATCAATTATGCTAAGTTATATCTCAAAGTTAGATGGCATCTCTCCAGAACTTTCCAAAGAATTTAATTGCCAAAGATGTTGTTCTTAATTCCATTGTCTCTAAGTAGTATATCATATGGTTTAGTTAGCGCATAATATATCCTCTGCACTGAAAAAGGTCAGGTAACCCTGACAATCTTCTTAATATAATATTACAATACTATTGCCTAAACTATATTCTTTGTTGCATTTTCTTGTACATACTAACTATTTCATGTATGTATTAACTCAATATGATGAGAATCAATGATTTATGATTTGAATCGGAAGCTTCCCTGTACGTATTGCCTACTTATTGAGATATTAAGAAAAGAAATTATTTTAATAACAATGCTCCCATCTGAAATAATATTTAGGTTTCATTCAATCACAATCATTACATGATTTTATTTAAATATTTAGCTTCCTTAATGTCATAGCTACCATCAATTATTCATAGCAAGTATATAAATCGATTTTAGTGGCACTTTAGTACTTACATAGCCGTATTTCAATTTGTAATAAAGAGAGTTACACAACATATAATTTTATATTTAAAATTAAGTTCAATTTGTACTTTCAATATTCCGAGAATAAATGCATAATGATGAAATCCTACATGTGTATTACCTTCAGTTGTATATTTTATTTCATTTAGAGTAAATATAACATTATTTCTACCTAATACTAATATTTTTTTATAAAATAATCATATAAATTATGAAGATGTAAGTGTAATAGTCTTTTCGTCTATTTACTGATGCTCTAGCAATATTAGGTTCTGGACTGACACATATCTAGCTTTGTTTGGTTCTGGACGAACATATCTAGCTATGTCTGGTTAGAAACATCTCTATCTATGTCTGGTTCTGGAGGGGCACATCTCCAGCTATGTCTGGTTCTGGACGGACACATATCTAGCTTTGTTTGGTTCTGGACGAACACATCTAGCTATGTCTGGTTAGAAACATCTCTATCTATGTCTGGTTCTGGACGGGCACATCTCCAGCTATGTCTGGTTCTGGCCGGACACATATCTAGTTATGTCTGGTGGTTCTGGACCAACACATCTCTAGCTATGTCTGGTTCTGGACCGGCACATCTCTAGCTATGTCTTGTTCTGGACGGAAACATCTCAGCTATGTCTGGTTCTGGACGGACATATATCTAGTTATGTCTGGTTCTGGACGAACACATCTCTAACTATGTCTGGTTCTGGACGGACGGATCTCCAGCTATATCTGGTTCTCAACTGGCACATCTCTAGCTATGTCTGGTTCTCAACTGGCACATCTCTAGCTATGTCTGGTTCTGGACTGGCACATATCTAGTTATGTCTGGTTCTGGACTGGCACATCTCTAGCTATGTCTGGTTCTGGACAGACACATCTTTAGCTATGTCTGGTTCTGGACTGGCACATCTCTAGCTATGTCTGGTTATGGACATACACATATCTAGTTATGTCTGGTTCTGGACTGGCACATCTCTAGCTATGTCTGGTTCTGGGTGGACACATTAATGAAACCTGGTTTGTTACACTATGCAATTCATTGCATATAATTGAACAAGAGGAGTTCCATGGATACTGTTCACTGAGTGGGATGTGGTACTGCTGTATTACATAAAACTTTTGAAAAAGACTTAACTGGCAAAATTAAATCTGACCCAAAGGCCTTTTGGAAGTATATCAACAATAAGCTCAAAATCATACCTAATCTGGGTGATCTTATTAGTTAGTGATGATAGAAACGTGACACACAACGGTCAGAGTAAAGCCAATATACTCAACATCCTTTTCACGAGTATTTATACAAGCAAAGTTATTTCTAGGATACCCTCCATAGAGTCTACTTTCAAAGGGTATACTCTATCCCATATCCATATTGATTCCGCATTGATCCAGAAGAAGCTGAAACAGCTAAATACAAATAAATCGCCTGATCCTGACAGACTCCACCCTCGAGTTTTAAACAAAACAGCAAATTCAATCAGAGAACCTTTATATATTATCTTCCGTAAGTACTTGTTATCTGCAGAAGTTCCTAACATTTGGAAGCAAGGACACGTTACACTAATCCATAAGAAGGAAGACGAACAACAGCCCGATAATTACAGACCTATAGCCTTACTTCTGTGATAGGTAAAGTGCTGGAATCTATAATGAGGGACCAAGTTATGTAACATTGTATAAAGACCAAACTGTCCTCTGATGCCCAACATGGTTTTGTTCCTGGAAGATCTTGAATGACTCAACTTTTAACTGTGCTTGATAATTGGACCACTACCATTGATAGTGGGCACCCTGTGGATGTGTTTACCTTGATTTTGAGAAAGGGTTTGACAGCGTCCCACAACAGCCACTCCTTTCTAAATTGAAGACCTTTGGAATTGGTGACAAAACAAAGAGACTGGTTGCATAGCTTCCTCATCTGGTCGCATACAACGAGTCCATCAATAATGGTGCTGTCTCAAACTGGTCAAACGTTAGGAGTGGAATACCTCAAGCAAGCGTCCCTCGGACCTATTCTTTTCGTACTGTTCATCAACGATCTACAATCTTCAGCGAGGTCAATTTTTGCTGACGATGCAAAGATCTACAGGCCCATTGTTACCATTCAGAACAAACAGTTTCTGCAGGACGATATTGTCAATCGTCAGGAGTGGTCAGACAAATGGCGAATGAAACTCAATGAATAAAAGTGCATAGTTATGCACATCGGACCCCAAAACCCTGCGAACTAACTTACACCATGAACAATGCAGATCTTAAAGTCAACAAATTTGAAAAGGATATTGACTGTGAAAAAGGCTAATGAAATGCTGGGTATAATAAGCACACTTGTCTGGATGTCGACCCTGTTCCTATTATCTACTAATCTTTTGTCAGATCTTATTTGGAATATAGAAATGTTATTTGACACCTAATGTTTAAAAGTGATGCAATCGCTATCGAGAAAATCCAGAAAACAGCCACCAAAATTATTTCCTCCATTTCTCGTTTGCCGTACAAGTAGCGGTTGCAAGTTATTAACCTTCTATCTATACAGCACATACGTAGAAGAGGTGACACGATTCAAGCCTACAATATTTTTAGTGGTATTAATCGTCTGGATCCCAACATTTTCGTCCCTATTTCACTATCTAATCGGAGCGCCAATTCGTTTGGCGCAGAATGAGCATATTTTGGGGTATCAAATGGCTTCCATTTTCATATTGGCTATAGGCCTATAATAATACAAAGTGGCAAAGTGCCATCTTCTAAATTAATGTTGACTGGCGAATATGCAATCTGGAATGTATAAATATATTTCCAGGATGACAAATGGCAGTCGGCAGATTGATGGATAATGCTAATGCCTATAGGCTAATAGGCTAATGCCAATGGCGGGAATGTCCTCCCAGGGTTTTGACGATATGACAATTCTTGCCTACCCATGGCATAAGCAACTTATTTAGGCCTCAATATTGCTAAATACACAGGGTCGTGACTTTTGAATACTATTGTGACGTATGGTCCTTACAACTAAAGTACAGAAATAGCCTGATAAATGGCTTGTAAGTACGTTTTCTCCAAAAGTTAATGTACGATACTGTTCAAACTTGGCATGAAGGTTGACCCCAATGCGTACAAGACATGTGTTATTTTTGGTGGAGGTCAAAGGTCATTTGACGTCAAAGACTGAACACGTGGTTTAGTGTTTGACCTCAAATGACCTTTAACCTCCACCAAAAATAACACATGTCTTGTATGCATTGGGGTCAACCTTC
>JAODAI010255059.1:0-10217 GCA_027575025.1 Scotoplanes globosa | reverse complement strand
GAGACCATTCTCCTTATTTTGATACAAAAATCGAGAAAATAGTAATAATCAAAGTTACTGAATTTGATTTAGTCATATTCCATTGCACATATGATATATTTTGAAGGAAAACCTCCCCCATCTATCTCAAAATGAAAGATGCTGACATAATATCACATACGTGATCACTGCCAGGTGGTTGACTACAAGTGTGGTGATTGATGATTATATTCCAGTGGCTCTAACAATATATCAAAGGTTTTGATTGGCTCATAAAACCCTGTGGTTGGAACATAATTTATCTATCTATGTGAACATTCCATTAATCGCCATACCAGCCAGCGTGGCAGTGTGGCGCAACGATACAGATTCCGCCTGCAAGTCGGTAGACTAAACAGTGGTTCCGTGTTCAGGTGGGTTCGATCATCGATGGGGTGTTTGGGGTATGTGTGATGGGTAGTACTTATTGTAGTAGTTCGCCGCAATCCACTTGATTTATAATTAACCTCTCTGTCACTATATATATAACCTCAGTGTTCAAGTGCTGTTAGGAAATTATCTCTCTTGTCCGAAGGATTACCGACTGGTTCTCCACAATTGTGTCTTTGTGACAGTGGTCACACACTGGTAACTACGTCGGTTCATGGGATAAATCTGGTGAGGGGCGTCCATCAGATGACGACGTTAAATTACAGTCCCGGGGCAGGACTACTTGTCTCGTTATTCTAGTCTGGCCACCTTTTCGCAAAGAGTAGGTAATTATCCTGGATGTTAAGCAATTATATATATCTCTCACTGGAAGTCAGACCCTTTCTCTCTCTGGAAGTCAGATCATACCAAAGACTTTAAAAATGGTTCATGTTTGTATTATACTTGATATTTAGCGCATGAGCTTGGAACATGGTCAACATTTCAGTGATCCCCGACTTAGGAAACAATTCTGAGGTCCGCGTTATTAAACCAACATTTTGCAAATGAGCATTTAAAAACAAACAAGCGATCAACTCTCAATAATTATTTGTATTTCAGTAACTGCTGTCTTCTCAATATATAGAACTCTCCGCTTTCCAGTTGATAGAAGTTTTTCATGTCAAATTAAGTACGTTACAAATGGGACTTGTTAACTTTTTGCTTGAGACCGAGCTCAGATTTAGAGTTTGGAATATCATAGTAAAGTCCACATTCCAGTGGCTCTAACTTGTATATCAAAGGCTTTGGGTGGATCATATAATCACTGCATTGAGAAGGGCCAGGAAACCTATTCCTTCTATTCATTCCACTTATACTATGTTTCAATATTATGTAGTGCTTAGTACAATGTACAGAGGTCGCCAGAAATGTAATTAAAAAATCCAAACTGGACTTCAAATTACATTAGAGAGATCACCCTTTAGAACCAGTACTATGTATATTCGAAATGAAGAATCATTATAATAGCAGACCACAAGGCGGCAAGCTTTAATTGTGGCCAATTAAATTGGCTATTGGTGCCTATGCCTTTTTTGATTCCTTGCCGAAGGCACCATGAAGCTATGGGTTTGCGTTTGCGTACGTGCAGGCGTGTGTGTATATATGTGACGCTGGCTTGTAAACGCGACATCTCAAAAAGTACAGGTGCTACAGATTTCACACTTGTTATGGTGATTACCCTTGAAAAGAGAAAGGTTGGTATTGTTTTCAGGAAGGTCAAAGGTCATTTGATGTCAACAGAGGCAAACCACTGTTTTTTAAATGGTAATATATATAGCCCTAAGTTGGTTAAACAAACGATGTATAACTTTAGGACATGGCCGACGACTACGGGCCCGGTACATTTTAACAAAAAACAAAATTATTCTGAGCAGGTCAAAGGTCACGCTAGAGTTACAATAGTTTATACGTGCAGACATGATGGTCGTAGGCACTTGCCGTTTTTACTTTTGAAATCGGCACTTAATTTACACCTAGTGCACCGGGTTAAAAGCTCCAAAGGTCACATTCAAATTAAGCAAATGTGCTTATTTTAGGATTTAGGCCTACTCATACATTTTTTTAAATCAAGGTTATATATCATATACTAGCATTTATAGGGGTAGATGGGCCTCCTTAGCCTTGGTCCATGGTCAACAATCCAGTGATCCTCGACTAGGAAAAAGTTCCGAGGACGGCGCTATTAAACTGGAAGGTTAGAAATGAGCCGTTAAACACAACCAGCAATAAGTACTTCGTAAAATAAGTGGATTGTGATTATTACTTCAATTGTGGTTTTCAAATCGTCAGTCACCTGTCCTTCAGTCTTTTGGAAAATGGCCATAAGATTGATGTGCACTATCGTCCATCGGATGGGGACGTTAAATGGCGGTCCCGGGGTACTTACTTCGACAAGTCTGGTCACTTGTCGAAAAGGGTAGGGCGGAAGTCCGGTGACCATCCATAATCACATCTGATTATCCTGGACGCTATACTCAAGTTATAAGTCCAGTTCAGCATTCCACAGAAACAGGAGCAGAATGAATAAGAACGCATATATAATGTTCATAATATAACCATAATTACTTATTAATAATATTACTATAACATATATCGTTCACCACTAAGTGGCCAGGTTTGACAGATAAATTATAATATTGCCATATCATATCATTCGCCGCATTTTGAACGATTTCAGTTACCTAAGTTGCGTCCCTTTGACACTTAGGATAATCTTTTGTTTTTACTTTAGTAGAGATCCGTTGATTTTTTTAATTGTACCCCACTGCAGCAACATTGATGTGCAATTAAATGCAGTGTAGTCTACTTACACTGCAGCTTAATTATTTTTTACTGCAGTGTAATATAATATAATTATATACTGCAGTATAATATACAACAGTCTATTCGACTGCTGTGTAATTTATTGAACTGCATTGAAATGTAATTATACTGCAGTATACAAGGTACAACTACTACACTTCAGTGCAATGTATTATACTGTAGTGAAATACATTTAATTACAGTGTAATTCTCTTTCACTGCAGTGAAATATAATTTGATTGCAGTAAAATTATAATTGGAAGGCAACTAATAAAATGCCTTGGCACACGCACGACACAAAGTTGTAATCTAAAACTGCTTGCTTCTTCCACTTCGGTGGTCGCTAATTACAGCATTGTTAAATTGAATAAGCCAGGCCCATTATTATCATATAATATATACTTTTATAGAGATATCACTATACGGTATTGTATATAGTTACATATATTATATATTCTAAGACCACGTAGGCCCTAGTATAATTTCGACATGTATGTTTATCGTCTATATTGACTGATCAAATATTGTTCAAGATCATTTTATCTCCTAGATATCGACAACGACGCCACGGCGTCTGCTGATTTTGATCTACAAAACATGTTGCTCAGATAGTTTTAAAGACTAAAATAAACAATCATATATAAAGACAGTGTATGTTTACTTGTATTGCTATTTTTAAAGCTTATATTCACGTCAGCTTTCATGTTTCTCACGATGTTGAATGACCATTATATGCCTATGTATCAGATCTATTACCCATCGGGCACACGCGAAGATGCAGATTATTATACTGTATCGCTGTCCAACACTAGATAGACTGCAACATAGAGTAATACCACGTACACACACACATACCCATACACACCAAAACACACACACACACATACACACATATATATATATATATATATATATATATATATACATACATTGTCATATATACTATGTCATGTAGGTATATATAATATATACACATTTCTATATACATAACTTATATGGCACGTATACGTATGTGTTACACGTCGAGTAATATAAATATAGTATCCGATATAATAATAAAATCATGATTATTGCCTCTATTTTTATTCAAGATTTAAAAATGAACGTGAATTAACGGTATTACTGTTTAACATATCTTGTAGGCTGTCGTAGTATATATCATCGTGCGCATATTGAGTGGCAGTTATTAAAACGACAAAAACAATGAACGAATGGTGGGTAATTCAGAAGCTCCATGTCGCTATTTTTTATTATTATTCTTAATCCACATCACCTCTCTTTCCTACGATTTTCAGATATCGTAAATTGAATAACAAAGGAACACATACTTCAGATTACCAATAGACTGATTGGGGCGTTTGGAATGAGAAGTCACTGGAAAGCTGACAAATAATTTTCTTTGTTTGATTTGTGCAGGTGTGTCAATTAAAACATGACAGTTACGAAAGAAGTCAGTAATATGTTTATCAATCCCGGTGTGTTTACTCTACACAGCATGATGTAGAGCCATCGCGCAAGATCGGTTAACCAAGCTACGTAGCCTGATTCAAATGTCGTAACTATACTCCATATGCCTATATAATACAATGAATTAATTTATTATAATAAAAGTCGTAATAATATGCTGGGGGTTTTATTGTTGTTTTTTGCTTATGCCGCTGCAAGCTATTTAATAATAATAACAACATTATAATAGCGTTTTCAATCACAACGCGAACGAGACTTTAACCCTAACTAACCTGCTATTTTGGTATTCACCTGTCCGGGGGCACTTCTCCCCCTAGGATCTATATACGCCATGGTATATCCCAATGACTTCAAAGTTGTTAATTATGTTCTCACAACGTGGTGATTTTTCTTACTATTTCAACTTTTGTAATTATGAGCTAATTAAAAACATAACATTACAATTTCAAATTAATTTTGTAAATTTCTTAAAATGCTAGGTGCCGAGGATGCCGAAGTGTGGGTGAACGGGGAGGATAATTTATAACTTCCCCATGTGGTTACTGTGAGTTTTTCGAGATGGAGGCTTCGCCGTTCTAAATCAATAGGAATGCTCTATTATATTTACCATTTTTCCATTATCGGCACGGTAGCCGGGTGAATCGACGGAGTATGCATTGATCAAATAGGTTTACGTCAGCTTAATGTTTAAACATTTGGCTGACGTCATCTATATTAGTATTGCCACGAGACCAGACCCATTTAAATTAGGGCGTCACATCTGGGTATTTGAGTATCAAAAATACTTGTTATATAATATTAAAGTTAGGTAACTTAATTATATATAGCAAACAATGAATGTTATCTATATCAATGGATTGGTATCGCGATGTATAAGAATATGAACATTATTAGTATGTGCAACATTGTATGTTGCCGTGGTAACAATTAAAGCAATGTGCACATTGGTTACTCTTGGGCTCTAACATTTCACTGTGATATAATATACGATTAATATGAAATTTCGCAGCAAGTGTGCGTATTATAAGATTGCGCAGTTCGCAATGTTTCTGGACTTTTCTTGTTGCCATGTGGTATAGCCGTTAAAATCAACCAATCGCGTTATTTCAGCTTATATAACTGATTTTTGGCCAGAAAATAAGAAATCCGAGAACATAGTGGAATAAAGCATCACATTTTATATATATACAAGTGGGCAAGGCATCGGGTGATCGGTCACTGATGCATCTTGCAACATGTAAAGAAAATTGTGTTTTTTGAGATTCCGAGAAAACGCGTTTTAAAGTATTATGCAATAATTCAGAATGGCCGCCATTTTGATATTTTCCAAATTAAAGCCGTATATTAATTTTCCTATAAATCGAATTGTAAACAAACTCTTGACTTGAAACTTCCCATTTAAGTGTTTTAAACTATGTGTATAATCGTATTTTAATGTAAACTTTTACAATAAGACTATAACAGGACATATAGCATTTCAATTAATATTTTTGTTAAATTATATATATTTTTAATTTCCGTCACCCAAGTTGTAAACATGAGGTAGACCTATTTTTATTTTTCTTGGGTGTGATATACAGGTCTATATAACATGTTTTACTATATTTTGCAATAAAATCAAAAGTGAATAATTTCACAAATTCCAATATATTGCACCCACATTTCAATATGATTGTAGTTTAGAAATGTCTGGTTGTTTTCCGTTGCATTTTCCTGATGGAGTCGTGTTGGCTGTGAAGTGTTGCGCTTAGGTATGTAATCACAAATTAAGGTATTCGCTTGCATTTCATTCATTTTATAGGCCTATATATATATTTATGATAATGTTGAGATATAAACTAGGCATAGTTAGGCTTACATAATAACAATATAATTCCGCCTATTGTATGGTTATATGACATAGAATATACCTTAAGTTGATACTCAATACTGCGATACTCTTGCAACTGAATACATATTTACTATCATATAAATCAAGTTACGAGTTGAGCGGCATCTGAGTATAGGCCTATGTACAATTAATTCACGGTGTTCAATGTATTACTAGTAACATTAAAATAGGACCGATTTATATTCATTTGTGTCCCGCTCGACCGACGCGTAAATTAAATGGGTCTATATATAATTATATTGGCCTACTATCTCCAATTATTCACTTGAACACGTAATTAATCCAATTCAACATTGTAATAATTGAGAGTTGTCATGGAAATGCACTCATTTTTTAGGTTTTTCGAAACTTGATTTCTACTTTATTGATTCGACGCTGATGCGAAGGCACCACTGATTCTTAATGTTTTACGCATGCAACGCACTCAAGTGCATAAATGTAAAGCAAGCTATGCCCCATGGAGGCACTTGGGAAGTCGGCTAATTTAATATAGAAAGCATTCATGCCATGTGCTTTCCATTACCTACGAATAATCACGTAATATTACTTAATTCTTCTCTTCCAGTTCGCCCCCATTTATTTCTAAGTAATATATTAAGTTGCCTTTATACGGATGATTTTGCAATAAACGTGACGTTTAACACATTTACAATAGTTCTGTATTCGCCACTCCAACGAAATCATTGGCAGACGAATAATCGTGCATATCAGCAGACACGTACGGTTACTTCTATTTATATAAATCATGAATGATGAAACTAGTCACAGTATTATCTAGATCATGATCATTTTCAAGATAATCCCGCCAGTTTTTACGGTTACATCAAACCACCAGCGGATGCAGAATGTCCGTTTGAGGAGTGTGTGTGGGGGGGGGGGGGGCGACATCAAATCTGACAGTGCATGCTCAAACTTTAATAGTATATACATTACCACACCTTTCAAGGGTCTCATAATAAGTGACATACTGCGCATGCTCGGTGACCTTTGTGAACACGTCAGAGGGACATGGGGTGCGATCTTTTCTGCATGGCATGCGGGCCGTACGCGTAATTTTATTTTCCAGGCTAGACGAGGGAAAATCTGATAACTAACCAATCACATCGAAGAAAATCAGCAACGCTCACAAATTCAGGAAACCATTTTCTGTTACATTTTCCACTATTTTGAAGTTGGATTATGAAAGATCGATGCCGATTCCCTCAAAGGGGACCAAAATTATTGTATTTTCTAATCAATTAACATTTTTAGAAAATTTCATACAAATTACATTTTAAGCAAATTACCCTCGTGTAGCCTGAAAAATAAAATTACGCTGGCCGTTCTAACGGTCTGACATTTTGACCTATGACGTATTATTCTCCATGCGAAATAGCAATTGAACCCTGTATTCGCTGGTGTACCAATTAAGACACGATGGCCTACTACTAGTTGTACCGTGGATTATTAGTAAAACAATCAAAACTAGTCAATCAAAATTGACTACCGTCCTCACATGATATCGTGAAGTCGTATACAGATTACTCAAAATCAAATTAAAATTCAATTATTTTTGTTCTCATTTGGCACACATTATAAATATAGGGCTGTGGGTCCGATTGTTACCCCTCTGACTGGACATGGTATAATCGTAATAATTGGCAGATGTAGTACTGAATACCAGTATTTTTAATTGGAAAATGTCCACGAATTCCTGAGAATCGAGTTGGCGGTTTTTGTAGTTCAAACTATACCTCCACTCAAAATAACCGAATATTTGTGTAAAATGGTTCAAAATTAATACAAAACACACTATTACATAACTAAACTGCCTGAATAATTTAACTACAATATAAAAAAATCCGAAAAGTCTGTATGTTTTCATTTAACATGGTGTACCCAAATGTCCACTATGCATTCAAAACAGCAAAGAAAGACAGGACGTCAGTGGTGGCCAGGAGAGGCTGCTGGGGAGATATGGTAAAGTTTCCAAAGCTTGACATTTCTAATGAATTATATAAATCAAATAATTATGACTTTAAACATACAGGAACATATGAAGGGTACTAGAAAACAGCTAGGCTGCTGTGAAGGGTGTAGTGACCATTCAAAATATAGTGAAAACATAAATGAAGTCAAGATGAAGAATTATATATAATAATAATCGGTCTGGAAGGCTTATTTAATTTTACGACGTTAAGCGACCACTGAAGTGGGAGTAGCAAAGGCTTTTAAATTACAACTTCACGTTGGGTGGTCTTCCAATTCATAAATTTTAAGTCAAATTTGGATTTTTTAATTTGAGAAAGTCGTTCACATGGGAAAACCGTGATTGCTCTCGGATGAAAAATCCACACTACTAGGCCCGATCCGGGATTCGAACCCTGGATCTCCCGGTTACTGAGATTCATATATGCTTCTAGAGCCACAAACCTTATCCGCTCGGCCACAGAACTGGTATATATAATATAATATTATATTATATAATATTATATATAATAGTAATAAGTAATTAGAAGAGTTGGTTGGTTGTGTTTAACGGCTCATTTCTCACATTCCGGTTTAATAGCGCCGTCCTCGGAATTTTTCCTAGTCGAGGATCACTGGATTGTTGACCATGCTCCAATCCCATGTTGCCTTCTCAAGCGAGAAGGCAACATGCACCACTTTTAAAGTCTTCGAACCCTAGCGGGCACGAAACCACTATCTGAACTCCCGGCTTGCAGGCGGATGCTTTAACCATTGCGCCACGCTAGCCGGTGCACTTCATCACATTTAATAAAATCTTGGAGAACCCCAAACCCCCCGCAGGCACGCTCGCAGTTCTGGCTGTACGGTCACCTTTAATAATTATTAGCGTCTCCCTTTTATAAAATGCTGGATCCGCGCCTGCATACATGCATACACCTTACTCGGTGGAATATGCCATTTAACATTAACGATTGATGGTGGGAGGAGGCACAAACCCTAAGAATTTCTCCACCACTTTTGATAGTGGGTCCCCACCCCCACCCCACAGCTTTCTATGACATTGATAATGCAACTGTAGTCCAAGCTATGCATGGTGACCTACATAAAACTATTCATAGAGCCAAAGGGGGGAGGTAGGGAGGGGAATACTGTAGTCTCACACAGTTGTTTACTCATGTCGCAGAGTGCCGAGTTTGTCAAAATGCTGTCAAAAATGGGGTTGCCCAAACGGAAAATTATCCGTGAACCGATTTCAGCTCACATTCTCCGCCGCCCATTTTGTAAGAGACACAATTTCTTTAAAATGGTTAATATTTGCACTACAAATTTGATCATTTTATATTACGGAGCCCGCCCGCCACTCACATGGAGTCCAACGTCCACAAGACTTGATTGACGGGTGGGAGTCTGCGATTCCAGTCATAGTCCACGCTTCTTATTGGGCTATATGTATGTTATATCAACAGAGGTGAGTCAATGGTAGGTAGATCAATCCAGGGTCGGCCACAGAGCAAGCCAATAAAAATGTGATTATTAAAAACAATGATTTATGGAGTATAGTTCTAGCTACTATAGTTACTGTAGCTCTGTTGTGGAAGGTATTTCACATGCATGAATAGGTCATGCATAGTTGTTGTGTTCAGTCACAGAGTGATTAATTGTATTTTACTTCTTTTATATCATGTGGCTTCCCATGGATAGGACTAGTATGGGGGCGTAGTGTCGCTGCGGTTGGACGTGCAATTGGGATG
Source organism: Scotoplanes globosa (assembly GCA_027575025.1). NCBI lineage: Eukaryota > Metazoa > Echinodermata > Holothuroidea > Elasipodida > Elpidiidae > Scotoplanes > Scotoplanes globosa. Next base: position 407 of record JAODAI010255059.1, on the reverse strand, counting down.
GAAGTTTTTCTCCGGTCACTCAGGTTTTGCCCTCTATCCCCTTTTCCATTCGTTGTGTTACAGGGACTTCGGGAAGATTAGCCAATGGCTAACGAAGTTTATACCCTAGCTACCATGAAATGATGAAATAAAAATAATATTATACAGTGCATAGTGCCCTCACACTGAATATAAAATTATTCAATTAATTTACAAGATATACTGTCTATTTAAATTTTACTTTCAAAGACATATTATCGTCACAAATTCTAGTATGCTGTAATATTTGTGACTCATCACATCAAAAACAGTGACATGTTGCAAATTCACTTTTTGAAATATTAACCATTATATTAATGCAGCGGTCAATTGCAATCTTCACATACCCCCCTGAAGACTTCACCTCGATTCACCATTTGGGTGAAGGT
>JAODAI010254948.1:0-10218 GCA_027575025.1 Scotoplanes globosa | reverse complement strand
ACAAGATTGAAGCATTGTCAATAATCTAGTGGCATTGATTCTTGAGTAGGAAAACTCTGAGGTCTGCGCTATCATAAATAAGTCTTCAAATACAATCAACTGTTCAATTAGGTACCTGTACCACTTCAAGTACCTACCTAATGGATTGAATACCATATGCCTCTATATTCATTGGATTGACTAATTATGTTTTAATCTGTTTACAGCCCACCGATGGTCGGGAACAGTTGTGGTCAGAAGATGTTCAATTTTTCAAAGTCATGGATAACAATGGTAGGAAATAAATGTTCTTCTCATTATTGGTACATTTTTGGTGTCATGTTTCGATCGCAGTGAGTTAAGGAAGCATTGAGTTGACGGATTGCTTCCCCTCTTTGTATGAGTAGATTGAATACAGAGTGATGGTGAATATGTTCCCGTGGCTCAGACTGGTTTATCAAAGGCTTTGGGTAGCTGACATAATCTCTGCGTTGCACACCTGTTGGTTTTGAGTCGTTAAGTCTTTCAAAAATTGAATATTTTAAAATTATTGCTCAGAAAAAACATTAATTAATTTGTTTTTCTACAATACCTTGAGAGTCTGGCCATTTCAAGTGAAATGGGGCATGTTCCGTTCCTGCTTTATGTTCATTGTATGAGATTGGAGCATGGTTAACAGGCCAGTGATCTTTGACGAGTCGTTAAGACACAATCAATCAACCAATCATGTTGGGTAAAACACAACTAATAATTTTATGTGATTGTAAATTTGGATGATTTTAATTTTTTAAATCATTCATTCATATGGCAAACGAGTAAATTCCTCTCACATAATAAAAATACTCTCCAATTTTAGGTCCGGCCGGAGGTTCGTATTGAATAATTGTTTTATCAATTAATGACATATATCTGATGTTATCTTTTGATAGGTTCTCATCTAGCTTCGTTTTATCTGGATCCATACAGCAGACCTGCGGAAAAAAGGGGCGGAGCTTGGATGGATCAATGTCTAGGTCAGTGATATGTGACATAGTGTGATTGGTCGAAAGGTATTTTGACTGTCTAAGGTCATGCGTTTTAAACTCGCCTCCCAAAAAGGGTGGTTCCGTTACGCTTTTGGATTTAATGCCGTCTTAAATTTACTTTTCTTTTAGAACCACAAAAGCTGTAGCAACGTATTTGGTATCATTTTAAAGCTGTATCAGAACACTATATTCCTGCAAAGTGCCATTGGTATAGCTCATATTGAATTGGAGATACAGCGATTTGAAATACAGGGGTGGTACAGGTAGCGGGGGCGGTAGGAAGCGGTCCGCATGTACAAACTCAATGGGAAATTGCTATTTTTAGTGTATTTTTTTCAAAAATGCTAACATTTATTTCAAATTTTAGGGTCATAAATTTATTAGCAAATGAAAGATAACATGTTCCACATTACAGTTGCAGTAATAAAGAGTAGGTTTGATCATGCCATTATAGTTTCTCAATAGAATCTATTAAAATTTCCAACAATTTCAACGTAGCCTGTACAATCTTAATGGGAAGTTGTGTTTTCGTACGAAATTGACAAACATTTAATATTTTTGTCAAATTTTGGTGTATGGCTACAAATTTAGTAGGAAATGAAAGCTAACATTTTCTACTTTCTTGTTTTAGTCATGAAAAGTAATTATGCAGGAGCTAAACAGGGTAATTGTAATAAATTGACTGTGAATTTAAAATATTTTTAGCCTGAAATTTGAAGAAATATATTTGGGGGAAATTAAACATCAACCTCACCCAATTATATGTTGATGTAATGATCTAAATGTATATTACAAGGAAATACTATCATTGTGGCAGAAGGGTTACCACATTAAAAATTATGATAAAAACAATTGGTCGTCTAAAAATATGACTTGTTCACCACTTAGGTCAATATATTTTTTGCTGTATTCCCAGTGTAGTTTTTTACTTGGACTCCTTGTACAATTTCCTTTCAGAAAATGTATATATTCACTTCATAGACGTATACTTACCCTAGCAACACCTTAATGCCACTCCTAATCTACTCCCCATAACTTCGAGAATATTACACACCTAGACTCACCTATCGGCCTCACGATCTCCTAGGCTCCGCCTCCAAGGCCCCGCCTCCCGGCCGGCCTTAGCCTAGGTACCCAGATCTGAGCTCCGTCATAGAGGGCAGTATAGTCCTCTTTATTTCTCGTCTAAAACCTCTTAGTATCTATTTATTTGGTCAGTCAAGATTCCATTTAATATCTTCAAATTTCGTATAGGCCTATCATTCTATTATTAATCAACTGATTTCTTGGTTGTTATATTGACGAGTGAGGGATCTACTACAGTGTCGGCTAAGTCATTCATTTATTTTCTGATTATTTTGCCGTATATATACCGTTTCATATTTCTCGATTTGCTAAGGTGTTTTACTTAAGACCTAAGCTGTATCGTGAGTTGTGTAACGTACGTTAATAGTCTACTCCCCCAAACCAGTAAGTTTGGGGGACTTAATCCGACCTATGGTTGTGGAGATACCATGTTCACCAGCCATTTCTTAAGATTTTCGCAATAAGCCCCGCCCACTCATTTATATGTGAGGTACCATCGTTAAAATAGATAGGTTTCCTATATCCGACCCACAGGCCATCCATGTACCAAATATCAACTTAATCCGACTTACGGTTATTGAGATAGGCCTACTGTGTTCACGAACTGCATTTCTTGTGATTTTTGCAATATTTTATGAATAAAGCCCCGCACACTCAATAATATGCGAGGTATCATCGTCAAAATCAATAGGCTTCCTAACCGACTCATAAAAAGTACTATACCGAATATATCGGACTAACGGTTATTGAGTTCACGAGCTAGGCGTTCCACACACACACACGCTGGAGTGACCGCATATATTTATTGAAAGGACAGAGCTGTTAAACCGAAAGGATATAAATGAGCCGTTAAACACAATCAACAAATTGCTAATCCACTGAGACAATCACTCAACTCTCACCAGTGGCTCCCGGTAGTTGCCATCGTGGCAGTGACCACACCCAGGTAACTATGTCTGTTCATAGGCTAAAACCTGATGAGGGGAACATCCGTCGGGTGAGAACGTAAAATGGCGGTCCAGGTGCAGGTCTACCCGTCAGGTTAGTGTAGTCTGGCTATCCTTTCACAGAGAGTAGAGAGTTATCCAGGATGGGCATTCCTTTTATTTGTTTTTATCATTCAAACCCTGAACGGGACTTGATATATATGGCACTAATAAAACCTAGATGTTGTGTTGTTAAAGAAAGTATCTCTCTCACACTGTACACTGTCCGAGCACCAACAGAGTAAACCAGGCGCGGATTCAGGGGGCACAGGGAGCGCGCGCCCCCCTATTTTTTCATCGTTTGGCATAGACGTCACACTCTTCACCAATAATTACATAAATGTAAATGTGTAGGGCGCCCCGCTTTCGAAAATTCCTGGATCCGCCACTGTAAACAATATTATGTGCAATCTATAATTTCTTAGCGACACATTAGCAACTATTATATATCAGTGCCTTCTTTTAATTATCAACATTTTGGAAGATACAAAATTGACGATACAAACATTTACGAAAAGACGTCCAGACTAGGATAACGAGACAGGTAGTCGTGCCCCGGGATCGCCATTGTACGTCCTCATGCGACAGTCTGACGTTGATAAAGTCTTTGGTATAACCAGCTGATTTGGTTGTTAACAGAAACACAATTTCTGAGTTGAACGATTGATGCATGTTGATTTAGCAACTACAACTATGTAGCGTAGAATGACAATTTATTTATTTATTTACTTATTAACTGATATTTATACGGGGTAACTAGCTCAGCAGAAGCTGGTCATACTGCAAGGCCCTGTCAAACAATAATATAAAATTTAAAATGCAATCGGAACATGCAAAAATGAACAATTATGAGAAATATTAAATATAAATATAAAATGATAAAACCATTAAATTAATTACATGTTAAATCATGATATGTCTTAATCTTACGTTTAAAAATTGCAATAGATTTTGAGTCTTTGATATCCTCCGGAAGGAAGGGTATTCCAGTATTTAGGGTATTCCAGTATTTAGGTCCGGATATCATAAAGTGATCTCCGATACATTTCGGTGTTGCACCTAAGCAGCCGAAGGGAATTATTTGAAAACCTAGTGTTATGCGCATGCTCCCAATTACATTTGTTAAAATTAAAATACGAGGGAGTTAAATTATTAATAGGGTCTACATTTATACATCATTATACATTTCGAGCGTTTGTAAATGGTAGATAAATCATCCCACTTTAATATTTCAAATATACTAGTAACATGGACGTCATATGCATAATTAGTAATAGGCTATAATACGTGCACACCGTCTATGTAGTTTAATGAGCTTAATTACAATCAACTGATGGAAATTATGACCATGCACTAGAAGCATATAGAAAGTGAGGTAAGATCATACTCGTGAATATAGTATTTAATTGACCAATCGTCAAAAAGGATTTATTTTTACGGAGAAATACAACCATCTGAGAAATCTTTTTGCATATAGCATTAACATGATGGCTAAAACTAAGATTAGCATCAATAATAACTCCTACACATTTCATATTAAGCACATTCTCAATTAGTTTATCATCAATATAAACACTAAAATCCGTAATATCTCTAGATAACTTGAATCTACTTCCTATACACATCACCTTAGTTTTACTTACATTAAGCACTGGTTTATTATCATTTAACCACTTCGAAATTTCTGTTAGGCATCTATTTGACTTGATATTAATTTCGGAAGAAGTACTGCCAATAACCGTGAGAGTTGTATCAGCGGCATACATGTAGATAGTGCCTTCACTTAAAACATTGGGTAAATCATGAATAAAAATACAAAACAAAAGTGGTTTTGAGAGGTTTAATTTCCGTCCAAATTGCTTCAATACTACCAACCTCTAAGTCATCACGTCTGGTATTTGTTATACATGCAAATACCGCCTCCATTTCTAGTTCTATCTCTGCGGTGTATAAGAAAATTAGGAATATGAATTAGGTCATCGGATATGATTTCATTGCAGAAGGTTTCTGAAATGCATATAATATCAAACGGGCTATGTTTAAGCACATAGCACAAATCATCAATTTTAAAGGGAAGAATCTCTTATATTTGATGGGCTAATTTAAAACCCTTTTCAGTTAAAACTGGAATAGCGCCATTAAATAGGTCGTTGTATAAATTGTGTGGTGTATTGATATTCGTGTCATGATTCACATGCGCAGACGGACACGGACATTATGGTTATACCTATTTTTAATAACGTCTGAATGACAATAACGTGAACCAGGAATTTACATAGAAACAGTGGCATTATTATCAATAACTGTTAATAATGGAGTAGTAGTGTCGGCTTTGTCATCATTGCCGAAGCATTATATTGATCGGCAAACTTTTCCTTGTGTCCTGAACGATCGCACAAGTGCCACAAGTTACATAAAAGTGAACGGTCAAACCTGCATATTTGTTGAGTATGGTTTAGTTCGCCAGTTATAACAACTGCGATTCACAAACTGGTGGACTGTATTATCTTGTCAAGGAGCTGGATGGACTGATGATGACTGGTAAACGGTTCGTGCTTCATGGTGCATGTAAGGGCGATGGTCGTGTTGTCGGGGAAAGGTATAACCTTGGCCAGGTGCTTGTTGACGATGCGCTCGGACGATGAGCAGGTTGGCGAGGCGCTTAATGTCGAGGCGTTTGGTGGCGGGGCGCTTGTTGACGAGGCGCTTGATGACAATGTACTTACTGGTGGTACTGGTTATGGGGAAGTGGTGTCCGTCGCACAGCATCAGCATACGTGTTATGTACGTCAGTGTATTTAAGGGATTGTTGGTGGTGTATATGGGTGACTGTTCTGGGGTTTCATAGATGGAGCCACATCCATGAACTGCAAGATAAGCTCTGTTATACCACGTTTACCTAAGTGAACATCGTCTGCAAACAATGTCTTGTCGATTGACCCATTTCCACACGCAAAGGCATCTACATTATTAATGAAGGAGCAGCAATCGGTGTTATCGCACATTTTTTCAATATAGCATCGCTGTATAATGGGACATGTATGCAGGCGCAGATCCAGTGGGGGATGCAGGGGGCGCGCGCCCCCCTACTTTTTCACTTTCTTGCATAGACGTTACACAATTTACCGATAATTCCATTACAAAATGTGTTGGGCGCCCCCCCCCCTTTCTAAACCTCCTGGATCCGCCTATGGTATGCCCTTCTCATCCAGACGGAGACAGGGTCCGGATATAAAACATAATACACGCAGAATAACACACGCAGTTGGTTGACTCAGGTTGTTCAATTTGGTCAGGAACCGTTGTTATTGATCAATTCAAAGTATTTGGTGTCTCATGTAAAAGTTGAAAGTGTATTCTCTGTAAATCAATCAATATTCAGAAATTATATATAAATACAATATTTAACCCTTGCGCAATGAGGGGTAAATTGAGGTCGTCGAGATTTCGGACTTTAAAGTAGATTGGGCTCTGATGCGGATGAAGGATAAGGCTGTCGGTTTGGACGAAACGAGGGTGGAAATGTTGTACAGGGGATGTGTGAGTGAAGTGGTTAAGGAGATTGTTCAATGTGTGTTTGAGGGATGGAAGTACCACAAAAGAATGGTGGAATCTCATTGTGCCTATTTGGAAGCAAAAGGGTGATGTTCATGACCCAGGAAAGTATCGGGGTATCACACAGTTAGGACATGTTTTTTTAAATTTTGGAAACAATTTTGGATAGAAGAATTAGGTCTTGAGTTGAGACGGATGTCGGGGAGGAACAGCATGGCTTTCGTATGGGAAGAGGGATAAGTGATGGGTTATTCGCACTTAGGCAGCTGGTGATAAAGAAATTGGAGGTGAAAGGGAGTATCGCTTTGGATTTTGTAGATTTAAAGAAGGCCTATTATACGGTTCCTATGAAATTAGTCATGTCTATGCTAAGGTGGATGGGTATTCCTAAATCAGAAGTTAGGATGGCGGAGGACCTTTATGAAGGCACAAGGGGTAGGGCTCTGGTTGGTTCGGGGACGTCAGAAGAGTTTGGGTTAATATTGGGCTTAGGCGGGGTAGTGCCCTCAGTTCACTTCTTTTATTAAGGTAATGGAAGTAATTAGCAGAAAAGTCAGTACACAGAATGTACTGAAAAAGATGTTATATGCTGACGATCTAGCAATAGTTTTGGATTGTAAGCAGGAGTTGTAGGAGGTGCTGGTAGAATGAAATGGTTTATTTGAGAGGCATGGGTTGCGTACGAACCTGGATAAGACAGAGATTTTATCAATGGGCATGCAATGACAGGAGTTGGGTATAACCCTCGCTGACAGAGGTTTTAAGCAGAGGGATAGTTTTGCGTATCTGGGGGGGGGATGTCTGACACACTGGGACGGCCGCACTTTGCCCGGCCACCCCGGCAGGCAACGTCCTGCCAGTCCGACTCTCTCCGTTCACTTTGACCGTGCAACTGACGGGACCTCTCCGTCGGTGGAACACCCAAATTGCCCCTACCATACATTGCAGTGCTCCGACCAACTGAGCTATGAGGTGAATTGATCTTTTCAAGTCAAATCACACAAGTGATAAAGATACATATTGCAGTGAGCCCCTTCAGCCGGTCAGCCCTACATGAGACGCTAATGTTGCCCTATCATGATAACATATTGTTAATATGAAGTAAATAATCAAATGATAGAGTACATGTTCGGTAAACTAAACGAAGGAAATTAATCTCTCTATGGAATTATGTTCGTAGAAAGATTCATTTTCCTTCATTTAATTTACCTAACATGTACTTTACATCATGTGATTAATTACTTCATGTAACTCATATGTATGTGTACTAAAATATATATATATATATGATCATATAACTAAGTTAAGTTATTATACTTTCCTAGAATACATTCTATAGCCAACACTAAATTCATACCAGAATGAACCGCATATTATACAATGTCACATTAATATCTTTATGGAGGAGTGAAAAATAATGTATATATAAACAGCCGTAGAATTAAATTAGCTCTTCTCGCAGCATCAATGTAATGTTTACATAGCTTCAAAGACGAATCGTAATAGCTATTAATGAACACACAAACCCCTAATCGCCAAATTTAAATCATTGACATTAGAAATATGCCTATTACTGATATGTATGACCTTACAATGAGGCTCAACTAGTATATCCAATCATTTGTACAGATGTAAAATACTATCAAGTACCAATTAAAATATAGTCCAATTATTCTCAGAGCAAGCTTCGATATAAACCTTAGTTGTCGTTGACTTACAGGGTTTCTACTCCATCGTTATACTTTCCCTCTGAATATTGACCTCAACCCCGATGCAGATTTTGCATTCGTTCATATGTAATACGTAGTTTTTATGTATACACCAGAGAGGATCTATGTGGCTATATACAAATAAATACGCCGCTATGTTAATATGTAATGAGTGACAGGTATGTTAATACATTTATTCATTTTTTTTATTTTCTGCAGGGAGAATACAACGCTGCCGATGTAAGTAGTCAGTTTCAATTAATTATTAAACAATGCAAAATTCACGTCTCATCAATGGTTCTTTTCTTGTATTCTTTTCAAATTTTATATATTAAGAAATACCCGCAATTCAATGATCTCAGTTATCATACTTTATAATCCACTACCTCCGTTTTTGCGACAGACGGAATTTGACTACACTTTCCTTTGTGTTTATTCCATATTTATGAATTCCCAGGCATTCAAACAAATAATCTTCAACACATGTTGACAAGAAACAAAAGCCAAATAGCTGAGATGATAGGCTATGTTGCTATGCCAATAAAGTGCGACAGGCGGAATCCACTGAAACAATGTTTCTATAACATCTCAATGTGTCTGCTAATATTGTCAATTGTATTTCTAGGCTACCTCATGTTTAATAAATATAACAAGCTTATAAGCAAAGGCCACAACGAAATATTAATAACCCTTTGGTATATTGGTTTATATTCCAATTAAAAAATGCATGTGGAAAACGGTATAATTTTTCCACACTAAGTCAATACAACATTTTCATTCAATTCCACCTGTTGTGCTATTCTACACCCATTTTCATGAAAAACGCTTTCATTTCGTTGCTATGAATCTTATAATTATCATTTGTAATCATTGTAATAAACGGGTTAGATTTGTTGATCTGATATGTGTTCATTATTAGTAGGGTATGGCCAGTTTTGGATGTACTAACTATATCATGTACTAACTATATCAATACGACGTTCATATACAATATAGTCATAATAATAGTATAGCGACAGTACATTGATAAAAACATTATTATAGTAACCCAGGAAACCGGCTAGCGAAAGAGTGTTGGGCTTGCCATCGCATGGTCCGAGGCTCAAACTACGACTCGGATGATGATTATATTGAGGCTGAAGTGGATCTAATTGATATTGATTTGTACACAGCCTCGTTGTTGTTTATTTTATGGAGTACAATTTATAATATAATATGTAACGATATCATGCATAGAACAATGTGAACGAAGTGAAAGAGACGGAATACTTACTACTGGCATAGGGCCCAATGATTTAACTTGGTGTGACATATCAGTATATAATTGATACTGTCGTGGGCGGACGGTGGGCTAGTGGTATTGATCAGAATTCACGATCCGGTGGTTGTGGGTTCGGGTCTTGGCTGGCCCATTGGTTAACGTTGGCAAAGGCATCTGGTCATAACATGTTACATCGCCTATTACAAATCTTATATCAGTAAGGTGCCGTATACGTCCTCTAAGAGAGAATGACATAACGTGATATCATACAAGTGGAATAATCACGTATAAGTTCACATAAGTTTGCTAGTTATAATTCTATATTCAACATTCGTCTAATTTACATTGGACGGACACATGGTACGGGGAATGAGTTTGATGCTATGCACGTTCCCCGTGTCCACATGACGTCACAAGCTAATCGATCTAATCACGTATACAGTCCGGTTGATCCATATGATTCGTCTTGTTTTTTAAATCATCAATCATATGTTATGAATAAATTAATAGTAACAAATCATCAATCCTTTGTTATTAATACATTATAGAGATGTCAGCGTAGCCCAGTGGTTAGGGTTATGGACTCGGAACTGCAAGGTCCCGGGCTCGATTCCCAG